>JAQQSW010000259.1:42632-60249 GCA_028646575.1 Pseudocheirus occidentalis
ATCCTTAAGATAGCACTGGGTTGGCATTTTCAAAGAGCATGGCATTTTCCAATAGGAAAAGGCCTCCTTTTTAATTCATTATAAATATTATGCTATTTTCAAGTTAAGCAGTTTTTTCCAGTCACCTCCTGTTCATATAGTGTTTGATCAGAGGTAAAAAGCTACCATTTTCTCTATTCCTTTTGCTTCTATTATTTGTTATTCTTGGTTCCTGTTGTCGGCCTCTTTCCACATAGCTCCTGTATTGGTGAACATAAGTCAGACTAGACTATGAAAACATTCTGATGAGATATAAAAATGTAATTGTCTTATGCTGAGAGATTGATTAAATATCTGTAAGTAGTTTCATTTCTTAACAGAGAATATATCTTCATAACTGTCAGCTCCATCATTGGTAGTCTTTTTATATGAAATTTAAAATTCATGGCAATATCTTTTTAAATTTCAATGAAAAATAGCATCTTAAAGAACTTCAAAAAGAAAATGTTTTGCATTCACTGTATGAGGATCATTGATTACTAGTTGAATCCTCCAGTGCATTCTCATTTCCTTCAATAGGAAACACTGCCTGAGCTTTTAAAAATAGATTTATCTAGCTCACCTCCCAAGACTCCATTTCATTCACTGATTTTGAAAAAAAATCTTAACAAACTGAAGTTTGAAAAAGTTAACTTGTCAATAGCCAGGATATGAAACTGCAAATACATGAAAAATTATTTGTAACATATTTTTTTCAACTACTGAGAACTTCATTATAAATTATTTCACTAACAAAATATGTCTAGTTTGGGATTATTTGGGGTAGGGCCTATAATTATGTCCCTCCATACCTTGCTTTGAAAGGGAGAGAAATGGGGATCTATGTATCATGGCATTAAAGGCAAAGAGGTGTTTGCAAAGGTATGGAGGTGGGAGATGGAATATTGACTTTTGGAAATCCTTTGAAAATAGTTTAGTTGCAGCATAGTGTGTGTGAAAGTAATACTACATGAGGGAAAAGTCATGGAAAATAACACTGGAGTATGATTGTGAAGGACAATGAAATTTGTATTTTAACCTTATAGCAAGAAGGGGTGGGTTATGTTTTTTTGAGCAGGAGGGGACATTTTTGGTTTCAAAAAAATTAAGAAGATGACTTTTGGAAGTTCTGTTGTGGACTGACCAGAGAAAAGAGAAAATAAAAACAAAGAAACAGGTTAGGAAGCCATTGCAATCAATTCAGTGCAAATAGTGCAAGTTTAAGCTAAGATGATGGCTATGTGAATGGAAAAGAGGAAAGGACACTGAGATGTTGTAAAAGTTGAGTCGAGAAGGTTTTGTGATAGGTTAGATGAGGGATACAGCAGAGGAAAGGCTTAGCTGAGGGTATGAATATAGGGGACTGGGAGCATGGTGGTGCCAACAGCAAATATAGCTAACTTACTATAATGGACAGGGTTAAAGTATAAAGTTATGCAGACTGTTTTGGGTATTTTGGATTCTATCAATCTCTAACACATCTATTGAGGGTGCCAAGAAGACCTTTGTTAACATAGAGCTAGACTTCTGAATAGAGAGAGATGAAGATTGGATGTTGAGATCTGGTAGTCACCTGCAGAAAAATTATGATTGTCGCTGTAGGAGATGAAGAGGACTCCAGATGAGGGAGAGTCTTGAAAGAAGAGAAAGGGGTACAAGATATAGACTTGAGGATGTCACATGATGGTGATGATGCAGCAAAAGAGTTACACAAAAATACAAATTCCATTGTCTTTCCCAGTTGAACTCCAGAGTCAGTTTTCCAAAGACAGTTTTCTCTGTCTTTTCTTTCCCTCTCACAGTACTGCTGTCAAACACACCATGATCCAATCAAACTGAACATTTCCCAGACCTGTTATACATATTATGTTATTTCCAAGTTATTCAGTTTTTTCCCAGTCATCTCCATGCATTTCCATATCCTATCCTGCTTGCCTTTATTTTAATGTTAGATAAATCCCTGTTCACCTCCACTTCACAGGACTCTTACATTTCTTGACAGTTCAGCTTAGATATTCTGTTGCTAATGAACTTTTTCTGATCCCTCTAGCAGTGGTTCTCAATCTTCCTAATGCCTTTACCCTTTAATACTCATATATGGGTGCATCTTCATGTGGGTGGACCCTCTTGGAGATAGATAGAGGAGCCGTGTCTTGGTTCCTAAGACCATAGGAAATATATGTTTTCTGATGGTCTAAGACAACCCTGTTTGACCCCCAAAAGGGTCATGACCTACAGGTTGAGAACCGCTGCTAGTGACTAGTATTCACTCCATCTTCAGACTGCTTTGCCTTTGTCTATGTTGTAGAATTTTCCCACTTCCAAACAGTGACGATGATAAGTTAATTGAGAGTGGAGATAGTTCTGTTTTTATATTGCTGGTCGATAGCCTAGTAACTCACATGTCTTTAAAAAAATGTTTCTAGTGCACAATGGGCATGAAGGACTTCTGTGGAAATTCCCTACACAAATGTGTATCCCAAACTTATCTAAATGGCATAGTCATTGAGACTTGTCAATGTGTGTAAGTGACTTCCTCCCAGCGACCCAGTCAGGATGGGTTAGAGCAGACTCTGAACCCCATTATTAGGTGGTACTTCCTTTCAGAGTTGTACATTGACTGATTCTTCTTTTTGTGGGATGGTAATCTTTGATTCTTGAAGAGGACAACTGACATGAGGGTGATGTCTTGACTGGGGTGTGAACTGGATTTAAGTGAGGCAGAGCTGCCCAAAGTTGTCAGCCTCACTCTGGCCAGTACATTATAGATACTTAATAAGTGCTTTAATCACTGAATCACAGAATCTCAGGCTGAAAGAGACCCAAGAAGGCACCTAGATTAAGACAAACCTAAAGTTTACCTTCTGCAATACAACTATAGCATGTCATAGTACATAGACAGCCACAAAGGGAGTTGACAGGATTGGTTCAAATCCTGACTCAAACTTACAAATTGTGTTATTTAAATAATTTATACCACAATTGCGAGTCATCACAGCCTTGATCAAGTACATTGATCTGCCCGGAATGACAAGGATTTAGCATCTAATATTTCAGTTTTCAGCTTGGAAGCTCCAACTATATAGTCTGTTGTGAAACCCCACTTATTAAGTAACTTCTTGGCCTGGGTGGGTACTGAAAATGGGCACAAAACCAATATTTGTTCATACTGATGACAATTCAAGGTCACTACTGATATTATTTAAAACCACAAAATTAGCATATTATTAATGGCAGGGTTTAGATAGCTCTGAGATACCCCAAAATTCATCATCTCTTGGAAGAAGACCTCTTCCAGTCCCCTGCCTTAGGTAATATTTCATTCATATTAAGTGAATGTTTTCTTCTAACCTATCACAGCATGGGCATCTTAAAATAGGTGTGAGGAATGAAGCATAAAATGTATAAGATAAAAATGCTTCATAACTGTGATAAATGTTAAACATTAAAAATATATTTGTGTGGGGAAAGGGAGATCTGATGGTATTATACACTGAAAAGAGGCAAAAACCTTAGAAACCATCAAGTTCAACCACTTCATTTTACAGATGAGGAAACTGAGGCTAAACAGGCTAAGAAGCTTGGCTGAAGCCTCACAACTGGTAAGATAATGAAGAGGTGGAAATGGCCCTTTTTCAGAGACGGCAATAGGGATTTTATAAATTATTAATTACCATGGGGACTGTGCGAGTCATGGAAATAAACAGAACAACTCCCCTAAAAGTAGAACTAGTGAGAAAAATTGGAGTAGCTGGACAAGCAGTCATACTGCTTGACACTTGACTCTGCTCATCTCCTCGTTTGGATAATAAGTTCAGATTTTGGCTTTCTCTTCAATGTCACCATAGCCCTTTATGCTCCTCTCCCTTCTCTCCCAGTGTAGGAATTTGGGGAATCTTCTCCCAAAATGGCTTGTTGTCCCCCTGAAGGAGTGTCATCTGCTTAACTTCATCCCCTCCTCCATTACCCAACTACTCCTCTCTTCTGTATTTCCTTCATCTGATTAGTAGTCTCTGATTTCTCCTTTACTTCTCTTCTTTCCTGAACCCATGTGTTTTTTTTTCTTTCTTTGACCTCTTTTCCCTAACCTTCTCCCTCCAGTCCCAAGTCTCCCTATAGAGCATCTTAAATTTCAGTAGGTTTCACAAAGTTACTGTAAATTTTTTTGTGCTTACTGGGTTATGGGGTTTTGCTATTCCCAACATATATTTGTTAAAAATTGATTTACTCTAGTTTTTTTTAAAATGTCTTTCTTTTAAATAAATGTCACATGTTAGTTAGGAGTAGAAAAGTACAAATATACTGAGTGACAATATAATGTGAGGGAGAGGGAATTAAGCCCTAATGTCACCAAATCATACTATCCCAGTAGACAGAGCACTGACCTTCGAATCAGGAAGACTCATCTTCATGGGTTTAAATCTGGCCTGAGACCCCTACTTGCTGTTTGAACCTGGGTAAGTCACTTAACCATTTTGCCAAGTTCTTCTGTAAAATCACCTGGAGAAGGAAATGGCAAAGTGCTCTAGGATTTTTGACGCAAAAACCCCAAATGGATCATGAAGAGACAGAAGCATTTGAAATGAATACATAACAGAGTTACGATAGGAACAGATAGGAACCTCATTGCGATATTTCATCTGATTCATACTGAAACAGAATGTTTTCAACAATATATTCTACAAATGGTCACCCAGACTTTATAGGATGCCTACTGGAGGTGGTGACAAAGGAGAGTGGGTCTCACCACCTCCCATGGCAGACCATTATTCTTTTGGGTAGCTCTAATTGTTGGGTTAGTATTCTTTCCATGAAATCTATAGCTTGCTCTTTACAATTTCTACCAACAAGGTCGTGTTCTCTCTCCTGATCTCCAATTCCACCTCGCCATGGAGGGTGCTACTGGACACTTTGGAGTGACTGTTTTATAGTGAAAGTCTCTAAGATCCAAATAGAAATTAAACATTATTTTCGCTCCCAAGCCCACCCCTATTCTTAACTTACCTAATTATGTCAGAGTGGGAGAGAGGAACAGGGAGTTTGAGAGAAAAGAGAATTGATTAAGTACCTACTAAGTGTCAGTCACTGCTGCTCCTAGGATAAGACATGACCCCTCTGTTTCACAAACAGTTCAGACCTACATTTCTAGGCTTTTTATACATTGCTTATGTTCATGTAGAAATCCATTCCAGCCAAACTGGCATTCTTCATGCTGTGCTTTACACATCGTCCTTCATCCATCTCTCTTCTCAATGACTTTGGACAGGACATTCCCCAAGACTGGAATATATTTCCTCCTTATCTCCTCTGCTTAAATCTCTCACTTTTCTTCTTCAAAGCTCATCATCAGTCACATTGCCCACTAGAGGCTTTTCCAAATCCCCCCAAGTCCTGGTACCTGCCCTCCCACAGAATATGCCTTTGATCTCTGTATTATATAGTTCCTCCATAGTTTTTGCTTTGAATGTAGTCTTTGGATCATTGGGAACATGTGTTCACATGCTACTCCGCTAGATACAACGTAATCTCATTGAGGACAAGGACTGTGCAGTTCATGTTTTTGTCACACTCATCACCAGTACTCTGCCTTGCCCTCAATGAGTTCTGAGACATACTTGCTCACTGATTACTTGACAGGGTCAGAAAACTCCTGTTTTATTCCTGAGTCTCTTCTGTACTATCAGGGATCCTTCCCTATATTGCAATTGATATATCCTCAAAATTAGGGTAATAACATTTTTTCTGCTTATTCCCTGCTGTATCAAGGAAGATAGCACATAGTTACCAGTATTTGTACGCCACTTTAAAGTTGGCAAAACTCTTTATGAACACCTCATTTCATCCATGTGCCAGCCTTAGAAGGTAGGTGCAGTCATTGTCATAATTCCACAGATGGGGAAACTGAGGGAGGCAGAGGTTCCTTGACTTGCCCAGAATCACACACCTAATGAATGTCCAAGCAACACAGATGTTTCTGAATCCAGATGCAGCTGTCTCTGCACTGTGCCACCTGACTGTCTCAGTAGATGTCAAATCTATTTTCTTAAAATGTAAATTCTTTTCTAAATGTGAGTTGCCACTATGGTACTAGAAGCCTGAAGTCCTCACTCAGAGATATGTAAAATTTCTTTCTCTGTAAATCAGTTCCCTTATATGTAAAATACATTGCAGAATTTACCTTACTAGGTTGAGATGTAAGGACGAGAAGAGATAATTCATGTAAAGGACCTTGATAACTCCATAGCAGTAGACAAATGTGAGGTAGAGAGAGCTAAGGCAGGAGGAGTGAAGAGCTGGTCTGAGTCTGATATCTCTCACTCATCCTGGCTCAGTGACCCTGAGAAATGTCTTATCCTCTCAGGCTCCCAGGAAACTTCCGAGAACCCTCAGCCACAGAGAAGGAGCATTGGTATCTTTCTATCTTCCTTCTTTCTTACTTTCTGCTACCCTCCCTCCCTCACCCCTGAGCAAGCAATTGTACTAATCCTGTTACATTTTGTGTTGTTGTTATTTAGGAAATCCAATTTTGTCCTACTCTTCCTGAGCAAATTAGGGGTTTTCTGGGCAATGATCTTGGAGTGGTCATTTTATGGAGGACAGCCTTCAAACAAAGGATATCACCATATTGTAAAAAATCTCCAACCACCAATTCCCCAAAGGCACCTCAAGGATGACGTCAATAATCTCAGGTAAAGATAAAGTGTCCTTACTGAAAGCTTGGAGGTTTGTGTGGTGGAAAGGATATTGGGTTTTACACTTAAAACTCCCGGTTGAACTTCGTATGAGTTTGAATCAACAATACTTTCCTGTAATTTATAGAAGAATACTAACATTATGATGATTCAAAATTGATCTGAATTAAAAATCTGACTGGCCAGATGTAGCACAGTCTCAGAAAGCACCTGTGGGAAGGCAGAAGCTCTCTGCATCAAGTGATTCTCTGGGAAGATGAGTGGCTGAGGAAAGAGTTGGCACTTCCACACAATGTAGCATTTTAGCAGAGAGCAGAAGTCCTCAATCTCACCACTGTACAAAATGCTTTGAAATTATTTTGTCCACCACCTTCTTCAAACCACCTACTTACTGTTCATGGTGTTGGGTTTGAGATAAAAAGGTAAATGGAATAAAAAAATTTTTGAAAAAAAATGATAATTCATGATTCCCAAATAACCCAACCACAGACCAAACTCTTGCAGAAAAACCAAGGAATAGCCAATGGTAAGGGAAGAAGGTCATAAATTGTCACAACAAAAAGAGCTGCTATAAATATTCTTGTTTACATGATGAATATTGTCTGCCTTTTTAATCTCTTTCTGATATAGACCTAGTAAAGGATCAAAGGGAAGACAGAGTCTTATCATTCTTTGGGTAGAGGTCCAAATAGTTTTCCAGAATTAATGGACCAATTCACTAATCCAACAGCAGTACATTAATAAACCTATTTTTCCATCTCCCCTCCTCCACCATTGGTCATTTGCTTTTATTTTGGGGTTAGCCAGCCTGATGGGTAAAAAGTAGAAGCACAAAGTTCTTTTCATTTGCTTTTAGCTAAACAATAGAAATTCTGAGCATTTTATAAGACTATTGAGAGCTTTCATTTTTTTTTCTGAAAACAGTCCATTCATATCTTTTGACTTTCAGTTGCGGAATGGCTCTTATTCTTATAAATTTGATTCAGTTCCACACATTTTTGAAATGAGCCCTTCATCACAGAAAATTAATCTAAAAATTTCCCCAGTTTTTTAAAGCCAATGTGGCTCTACCAGTTGTGGAAACATAATTTAAAAATCTTTGGACTCCTTGGAATTCATAACTCTTTTGGGAAAACATATGGGCATTGTATTTCAAGAGGTTATAGGCAAAAAAACCCCACACAATCTCTTACAACCAGAGGCAAAGTGAAGAATCTACTGATTACCTCCTAAAAGAAATCCCACAAGGAAAAGTATCACAAAATCCACAGTTTGTATGTATATATTTTCAAATAGGGCAATCCTCCAAAAAGTAGTTCCAGTGCCAAGTATGTATAGTTAGAATCACACAAAACCTTGCAGCTTCTTCTGGAAATGAGAAATCTTTGAACACAATATTGCAAAATGAAGAATATATAGGTCTACCACAAAGAACTTCTTATCCTGCACTTAGTACAATGCTATAGTGGAAAAGTAGACATTGAACGGGGGAAAGGACCGTCAAGAATTTCTCACAAAATGAACAGAGTTGGGTTATAACTTTGTAATATAAACACAAAGATCCAGAGAAACTGTGAAAGGTAAATATATTTGAAGAATTAGAAGGAATTTCATGATGATATAGTACTGAGATCCTCATAGGGAAAGAAGAAACAGATATTTCTTCAGAACCTTAATATGTTCAAAGTATATGTCAGATATATGTCTGGAATTGCATAAGAAAAAAAACGGAAGACCAAGGACTGAACTGGTTATGCCCTACAGTTTTTAAGTTCAGAAAGAAAATAGTGGGTAAAAGACATATACTATTGTAGACATGAGGAAGAAAGAGGTAGAACTTTTTATTTCCTTCAACAGGGTTGTGTGGAAGAATGAGTAGGGAGGCAATCATCACAGAAAGCTCACATTTATCTGAAAGAGGTGAAGAATGATTGAACACAGACAAATAGTTAGGCATAAATATACATCAAACTCAACAGGGAGGGAAAGTGAGGGTGTTGGGAGTGGCTCAGTTGTCTTTCGGCCATCTTCAACTGTTTGGGAAAGTCATCTTTCATCTTCTCCACCCCAGGGCCTTCCCTACAACAAGGAATCCTTACCTCCTGACAAGGCTCCCATACTGCTCTCAGGTCCTGCCTGTTGTGAAGCAGGACACCTGTGGTCTCACAGGATGCAGCATCTCTGTCTACCAGTATGCTTAATCTCAAGAAACAACCTAGAATACTCTAATCTAGTTCTTCCTGTAGAAGAACTACTGTTTTCCAAACCATGAATATTTTGTCTAAACACATTACTAATGGTTCAATTTCCATTCCTTTATACAGGGTCCCATGCCAGTGACTCTGAAGCCTTTGCCCTTGAGGTTTACAAGATTCCCCATCCTTAACTTTGCACTTCTTTACCCCTGTCCACTTTAACCCTTGCTCCCTGTTGTCCCACTCTAGAACATTGTCTTTCGTCTTCGACTTGGCCTTTTGGAAGGCCTGCTCCATCATTTACAAATTCCTATTATCTTAAATGTTTTTTCTCAGTCCCTCCATCTTCTGGCCCTTACTGAGACATAGCTCCCTCCTGGCACAGTTGCCATTGCCACCCTTTCGAGGACTACTTACATTTATACCCTGTCTCATTATTGATCATTGTGTATTAGGAAAAGAATCAGAATACTCCTCTCTCACCACTGTTACATCTAGATGCCCTCTATTCCACCTTCACTAAGGAACCTCTCCACCATTTAGGTTCAAAATAAAATCTACCACACAAAATTACCATTGAGGGTGATATTTACCAACTTCCAGAATATTCTCCTTCCTTCCTCAGTGACTTCAATGCCTGCCTAAAAGTATTTCTGCCCATTTGGGAGTATCCATTAGAAGAGGATTTGATATGCCTATTGATATGCTTTCAAATTCCCAAACTTCCCCAGTTCCTCAATCCATTCACTGTCCATGATCTGATCTTCTGCTACACTTTAGCCATGCACAAATGGTAACATCCTTGGGTCTTCCATTTTCTTATTCAAGCACTCTGAATTTGTTTATCTAATCAGAACCCTTTAACGTTCTATCATTGCCTATGCCTTAAGACCTCTAAACCAGGTCTTTGTCTTCACTATGATTTCTATTCTCTACATTTCTTTCCTATGTCTTCATCCCAGCACTGACTCCACTTCCCTCTTTTCTCAACCCCTCAGTGAACTAAGTCAACTCTATACTATCTTCTTTGCTCAAATCTCTTCTCCTGTTGTCCTACCACTAATCACAGTTTACCAAATCGCAGCCCTAGATTACTCCTGCTATCTACCTCTTTGCTTTACATGGAGCTGAGGAGAGCCGAAGATAATTACAAGATTTGTTCTAACTGGCCTCATTATAAACTTTTCTTACCTGGATCCTCAATGAATCAATAAAAACAATTTATTCCTGTCTAACAAATTTACCATCCCAATCTCTGTACTAGCCATTCCAAAGCTTCTCCTTTCTCCTCAAACTTCCCATAGCATGCACTCATCTGGCTTTCTCACCTGAAGGTTTTTGCCCCCCAAAATGAGGCAGTTTACCAAGAGCCCCCCAATCCTTCTCCCCAATGGTGACATCAGAGAGATCCATCATCTCTGCTCCCAGAAACTCCCAGACTTGTAGCTGTTAGGTCAGTAACTCCTCTCTTACCCCCAATCCCCTGCAATGCACTTTCTACTGAGATGAAAGGATCTTTGGCTATTCCAGAAAGGGAACTATTATATAGCACATCAAGATCACTACAAATTCTCCTTTCTCTCTATATTTGCTGGAAGAGAGATATTTGGTCCTTGGCTTTCTTCATATGTAGAAATAGAAAGTTGCTATTAAAATAAAATATTATGTATAAATATGTTATTATATATGTGTCATATATTTTCATATGCAGAATAAATAAAAAACACATTGGCATCTACTTTTATCCATTTGTTTCTTACAACAGAAAGTGTTACTAGGAAAATACTGGTATAATCAGACTTTCCTTTGTTTCTTGGACTTCCTTGAAGTATATATTTATTGTGCCTATCCTCTAACAACCCTTCTTCCTCCTATGTTTTATTTTCATTTATTTATTTCTCTATCTATCTATCTATCTATTCATTTATTATTTATTTATTTTTCATTGACTTCCTTATTTGCTTTTAGTTTACAAGCTTCAGTTCCACAATCTCTTGAGTTTCAGATTTTCTCCCCTTCCTTGTTCCCCCCACCCCTACCATAGCAGCATGCAATCATATATAGGATCTCCAAATACTTTCACATTGTTCAATCATGGTGATTGTAAAGAAGGGTTGTTACCAATGGAATGAAAAATGGGAAAAAGGAAAGAAAACCAAATATGAAAAAGAATGATAGCATGTAGATTGTTCAGTCTCCATTTAAATTCTGGTCTTTCTCAATTTTTTTCTCTGAATGTAGATATCTCATTCCATTCTGAGGCTTGCAGATTTGTCTTATAGCTGTGTGTTGCTGAGAAGAGTCCAGTTTATCAGGGTTGGTCATCACACATATGATGTGTTTGTGATTGTGTACAAATTTTTCCTGGTTCTACTCTTCTCATTTAGCATCCATTTGTATAAGCTTCTCCAGGTACATTTGAAGTGCATCTCCTTCCCATTTCTTATAGCACAATAGTATTCCATTACATTCATATACCACAACTTGTTTAGCCATTCCCCAATTAATGGGCATCCCCTAAATTTCGAGCCTTTTGCCACCACAAAGAGAGCTGCAATAAATATTTTTGTACATACGTGTCCTTTTCTCACTTCTATGATATCTCTGGGATACAGCCCCAGAAGTGGTATTACTGGGTCAAAGGGCATGCAAATATTTATAGCCTTTTGGGCATAGTTCCAGGTTGCTCTCCAGAATGGTTGTATCAGTTCACAGTTCCACCAACAATTCATCAGCTTTCCAATTTTTCCACATCCTCTCCAGCACTTGTCATTTTCCTGTTTTGTCATCTTAGCCAATCTGACTGGTGAGATGTGGTACCTCAAAATGGTTTTGATTTTCATTTCTTGAGTCAATAGTGATTTAGAGCATTTTTCCATATGCTTAAAGATATCTTTAATTTCTGCTGCTGAAAATTGCCTGTTCATATCCTTTGACCATTTATCAATTGGGGAATGACTTTTATTCTTATAAATTTTACTTAATTCCCTGTATATTTTAGAAATAAGGCCTCTATCAGAGACATTAGCCTTAAGTATTCTTTCCCAATTTCCCACTTCCCTCTTAATCCTGGTCACACTGGCTTGAATGATATCCAAGAATAGTTGCAACAGATATTTTCATGAAGGAAATCAGATTGATTCCAAACATGAGAGTAATGAAAAATTCCTGACAACAAACAATTCTTTATGATGTGAGGGCCTCTGATAAAAGAATTACACCTAAAAGGGGTGAAAGAACACTGAATTCAAATAATATAATTCTGTATCAGAAACCTAGGATATCTACCTTTAACAAAGAAGTAAACAGACAGGCTTCTCATTTCTGAAATTCCAGTTTTCTGAGCTAAGAAAATGTTCTATAATATGAAAAAAGTGCTTCCCTCGGTTTCAACATATTTGAAAGTGCCTCTGATCTGGGAAAAGGACAATCTGACTGACTTAATTAGTTAATAGTTCTTAAGGTTTTGGGAGAATTTAAATTTTTTAAGTTTTTAAAATTTCTTTTGAACTTAAATACAAAAGAGGGAAAAATTGCTATGTACACAGCAGAGCATAAGAGAGGATTCAATGAAAAACAAGTCATTTCCATTTTGAGAAAATGTATGTAATAAAGACTACATGCTATTTTCAAAGCTATTCAGCTTTTCTTTCCTCCCTTGTAGGTTTTATTTTGTCCTCCACTGTGCACTTTTTACTACATATTCCCTCTTCCTCTCCACCTGCATAAATATAACATGGGGAATATAGCTGTAGATATATGAAATATACACACATTCCTAACACACATTATATACATTCATATAAACAAACACATACATAGAGATCCATATATATTCACTCAAACATATAAATGTAAGACCATATTATATTTTTTCCACTTCTCATCTTTTTCTCGGAAGGTGTATAGCATCTTCCTTCATTTGTCCAAGTCTTTCAGTTCCTTTCTTAATCCATCAATTCATCATTTTCTACACCACAACAATATTACAACCCAATCATATTCAGAGAGATTGTCTATGAGAGTTCCCCTCCCCCAAATTTTTATAATCCTCCTATTCTTGGCTATATATGTTTTATTTAAAAGGGAAAATTTTAATTTAAAAAATAATCACGATTATACATTTGATGCTACAACACTGCTATCCCCTTATAATATGGTTTAGGCTTAATACTACTAAGTCTAATTCCCCAAGTGTCCTTGAATTTCCTTATACTCTGTTCTTTGAAATGAACCCCTTTATTACTATTTTGTGATGCAGTAAGATAATTTTACAGTAATTTAATTTGGATGACATTATGTAACTAGATGTTAGATAAAATTATTCTTTTTAAAAATTCATATTAGCTATATATCCCATGCATAAAATATTACTTCAATTATTTATATATAACTTTGTATGGGAGGTGTTTTTTATATTCATATACTTCATGTGTATGTTTTGTTGCAGGAATATTCATGTATTTTTTATACTTTATAGTGTGATTCATATGACTCATAGTGTAGTTTCCCTATTTTTCTCTTTTGGTTTAAATTATTTTAGCTTTAACTTTGTCTGAGAACATGATTAATATCCCTGCTTTCTTATATAAAAATTCTAATGTTGGCTAGTATGTGTAAGTGTCTCTCAGTTTTATAGCATTTCCTGAAAGCAAAATATGGTTGAATTTGAATGTCTAATCTAACAGCTTCTATTAGATATGTAAGGTGATCTCCTTCAAAGTCTCAACTATGATTACTTGTCTATTTGCCTCTTTTTTATTTTTCTCACAATCCTTTTCACCATATCCCTATCCCTCCTCACTCTTCTACTTTACTTCTACCTGGCATCATGCCATCCTCTTCCTTGATCTACCCTCCCTCCAAGAAGTTCTCTGTTATTCTTTCCCTCTACACTATCTCCTTTCCCTCTAATTTGTATCTGAATTTAGAAGATTTTTTTTACCATTCTAAATATACATGTCATTCCTTCTTTATCCCATTTCTGTTCATTTACACACCTTTCTTTATTCCACTTATCCTATTCTCTAATACTCCTTTATCCTCTGCCCCCCAAACCTTATCCTCTTACTTCTTTATGAATATAAAAGACATTTATACCCTTCTAGATAGATGTGTGCATACCTCTGTGTGTGTGTGTGTGTGCTGAGAGCTATGAGATGAGATGAGAGCTCTCATTCCTGAGAAGAGTAGAGTTCCAGCACTACCAACCCTCCTCTCCCATTTAATTCCTCTATATCATGTCTTCCTCTTGTACCTCATTTGTATGAGATAATTACTCTTTTTACCTTTTCCTACATAATTTTGCTTTTTAGAATCAGATCATACTCAGGTCTACTTCACACTTTCTGTCAAACAACCCAATTACTAATGACAATCTTAGACATACGCTTTACATTTCCATGTATGAAAATTAAACAGTTTGTCTTTACCGAATCTGTTGTAATTTATCTTTGATTTTTCCCTTTATTTCTCTTAGATCTCCTATGTCAAAATTTTTGGGGTCCTTTGAAACAAAATCTTCAAAGTCTAGCAATACATTGACCATCTACAGTTTTTTTTCATTCAGAAACATACTTCATTTGGCTGGGTATGATATTTTCTGCAATAACCACATTTCTTTTGCTCTTTGATGTATAGTGTTCTGAGACCTGTGGTCTTTTATTGTAGCTGCTGCTAGGTCTTTTGTAATTCTAATTGTGGCTCCACGATATTTGAATTGTTTCTTACTCTTTGTTCATGATGTATTATCCTTAACTAGCAGATTTCAGAATTTGGCTGTAATGCTCCTATAGGTTTCCCTCCAAGAATCTCTTTCAGGTGGTGATCACTGGATTGTTTCTATTTATGCTTTCCTGAGTTGCTCTAACACTTCAGCAAAATTGTATTTAATTAGTCCTATTATTATATTGAGGTTCTTTCTATTTTCTTCTTTTTTTCTTTTTCTTTTAAAAGGGGGGAAGACAAGGCATTTGGTGTCAAGTGACTTGCCCAAGATCACATACCAGGTAAGTGCTAAGTGTCTGAGGACAGATTTGAACTCAGGTCCTCTGTATTCCACGGCCAGTGCTCTTTTCACTGCAACAAAGAGCCACTCCAAGGTTCTTTCTTAATCATAACTTTCATATTCTCTGATTATTTTTATGTTTTTTCTTCTTAATGTGCTCTCCATAGCAGTTGTTTTTCTTATGTTTCGTATTTTCTTCTATTTTTCATTGTTGATATTTTGTTTTATTATTTCTTTGTCTCATGAATTCCCTGGCTTCCTCTTCAACAATTCTAACTTTCAAGGAGTGAGTTTCCTCCTTAAGATTCTAGATCTCTGGCAGAGCTAAGATGGTAGAAAGGAAGCAGTAAACTTTCCACGGTTCTCCAACAATTCTGTTGCTAAAGGCTAAAAAGTGAATTTGAACAAATTTAAGAGTGACAGAACCCATTGTGAGACTGAGCATGGCAGAATCTCAGCCCAGAATAGTGCCTACTCAGGTCTTGGTAAGGAGAAGTCAGAGCACTCAGGAGCCGCACCAGTGTGGAGCTGAGAGCAGAATACAGCAGACCAAGAAGAAGTCCCAGCCAGCCAGCAGACTCATCCAGCCTGGTAGTCTCACCACAGGACAGGGGATCATCAAACCGGGTAGGAAAAAACTCAGGGCCCACAGCAGGGTCATCAGCTTTTCCTGGAGCAACATGGATGTTTAAAATTATACACCCATATTTCCAGAAGCCAAGATGAAGAAATAAAGTTTAGTTACTCTGATCCCTCCCCTTCCTGACCCAGAAAAGTCCAGAGTTAAATACCCCACCCTGAGTAAAATCTTCAATTAGTGGAAACAGCCTGAGGCTTGTGTGTGGCAGAGGAAAGGGGAAAGAAGACAGTACAGAGTCTAAGCCTATGAGGGTGGAGTCAACAAGCCCTAACAATAAAACTGAGGTGTTAGTACCACCAGGCCAATCAGCAACTGCAGCTGTGCACTGCTTCTGGCCTTCAGTTATATCCTGCTCTGAGCCTGCCTGAGCTGTAGCTCAGAGACACAGACTCAGAAATCTGAAGGTGCCAGACCAACCTACCCCCACAGGTTACTCTGTAATCCTCAGGGTAACTCAGGTGAATCATTGAGAGTCTTGGTCTTGGCCTCAGGCTACACACTTGGAACCTACAGCTACCAAACCCCTACCTTCCAGCCTGAGAAGCTCAATACTCCAGCACCCCAGAAGCAGATATCCACTCTAAAAATCTAGGACACAGGTGCTCGCAGTGGAGAAGATGGAAACTGTAAAGGCTAGGACCATCAAATCTTTTTATAGTGAACAAAAACAAACAAATTCAGAAGGCAACAGGGACTCTATATTCACACTGGAGACCACAGAAGGATATGTGAGTTGGTCTCAAGCTCAAAGAGCCTTCTTGGAGGATCTCAAAAGAGATTTTAAAAATTAAATTAGAGAGGTAGGAGATAAATTTAAATCTACAGTGAACAAATTGGGGGAAAAAATCTCACTGAAGAAAACAAATCTTTAAAAAGCAAAATTGGAGAACTAAAACAGGAGGTACAATATCTAACTGGAGTAAATATATCTCTAAAAATGTAAAATGAACATGTGGAAAAGAAACTCCAAAAACTAATTGAGGAAAATAATTCACTAAAAATTAGACTCAAACAACTTAAACCTAAGGACTCTATGATGCAACAAGAGAGTCAAACAAAACATAAAGACCGAAAAATTAGAAGAAAATGCAAAATATCTCACTCAAAAAACAACTGACCTGGAAAACAGATCCAGGGGAGATGACCTAAGAATTATCTGCCTACCAGAAAGCCATGTTGAAAAAACAGGCCTGGACAACATCCTCTAAGAGATTGTCAAGGAAACTGCCCTGAGGTCCTAGAATCAGAAGGAGAAATGGTTATTGAAAGAATTTACTGATCTTCTCCTGAAAGAGATTCCCAAATTGAAAACTTCAAGAAATATAGTAGCCAAACTCCAGAGCTACAAAATCAAGGATAAAATACTTAATGCAGCCAAAAAGAAACAATTCAAATATCGGGGAACTGCAGTCAGGATTACACAGGATTTGGCAGCTGCTACATTAAAAGATCTGAGGGAATGGAATGCTATATTTCTTAAAGGAAAAGAGCTAGGACTGCAACCAAGGATCAACTACTCAGCAAGACTGAGCATATTCTTTCAGGCAAGGGGATGGTCATTTAATGAAATAAAGGACTTCCAGACTTTCCTTATGAAAAAGCCTAACCTCAATGGAAAATTCAATCTCCACTTACAAGATCCAAGAAAGACATAAAAAGGTAAATAAGGAAAGCATACACTCACACATACACATACACACACAGATGCTCACACATGCATATAACTTGGGACTAAATAAGAGCAAACTGTTTACATTCCTTTATGAGAAGCAGATACCTGTCAATAAAGAAACTTGTCTAAGTATTATAACACTTAAAAGGGATGTACACAGAAAGAGGGTGTGGGTATAACTGGATGAATCCGAAGATTAAAAAAAAGCTATTAAGGGGAAGAAAGGGATTGTAATGGGAGAAAAGGAAAAGTAGAAGTAGAAGATGGTAAAATATGCCACAAGAAGAGGCATAAAAACATACTAAAGTGGAGGGGTGGGAAGGAAGGAGATGAACATCCTAAGATTGTTATGCTCATTGGTTCTGATTTAAAGAGGGATCAATACAAATGGCT
>JAQQSW010000260.1:0-59246 GCA_028646575.1 Pseudocheirus occidentalis
GGCAAAAAGGGGAGAAAATCTGTAACTCAAAACCTTGTGGAAATGAATGATGTAACCAAGAAAATAAATTAAAATTAAAAAAAGAAATATAACAGATATTTTGATATCCAAATGATAAATTGCAAGTTCTTGCAAAGATTGTTTAACTTTGAGTTTGCATAATTTAAATCAACTTCATGTAGCATGGTAATTTACGTGTACCTCATCAGTGTCATGACTATAGGTTATTGATGACAGAGGAGAATCCTGCCTGCTTTGATATTCAATTTGTACTTAGTCAGGTTAGACCTTTTTTGTGTGGATTATACTTACCAATTTTCGAGTGGTGCTTATGGTCTTTTGAAGCAGATTTATGCTTTTGCTGACTTTTATTTAAACTTTCTCTTCATTGAAAAAATGGAATGTGTATATATATATATATATGTGTGTGTGTGTGTGTGTGTGTGTGTGTGTGTTGTATAGTTGCACTATCCACCTTCAGCTAGGGTCTGTCCTCAGGAGAGACAGGTCTACAGTTTGGAAAAATATGCTTTAAGTCATATGGATTGAACTCACAGTGAGGCAGCTCAGATAGAAACAAAGGAGGCTAATGATTTAATTTAAGCTTAGGGGCATATGTGGATCGACTAACTTAGGACTTCATAGAAAAGTGAGATATTTTGAGGTTATGTTATAAAATAGCTGAGAATCCATTGCTTCCAGGAATAAAAAAAAAGTCAAATAAAAGCAAAAATTCAGTGGAAGAGCTTGGCAGCATGGGACAGCAGAGGACCCATAGGAAAGAGTTCAGAAGGAGGTGATTAGCATATGCTAAGTAACAGAGAAAAGGACCAAAAAGTACAACAGATATACTCAGTAGCACAGCTTGATTAAATTACTAGTTCAGTAGGATGGCATCATTATTTCTTAAGAGGGGAATAGTCTGATGCAGTTTCAGAGCCAAGATGGTCTCCAGTCTCTGTATTTTTTCCTGTTTCTATATTTTATTGCAGAATTATTTGGCATATATAAATTTAATGGTCTTCTTTCAGCAGAGTATCACTCTTACTACCCATCCCCTCCCCTTATTAAAAAAAACTAGGGGAAAGAAAAAATTTTTAACAGCATTGTCAAATAAAAAACATCATCAGAGTAGTCATTTTTCACATAGATGCCTCTTTCTGCACTTTTGAGTTTATCACATCTCTCTCAGGAAGAGGTGGATGACATGCTTCATTGTGGTTAATCTGTACACATGGTTGGTCATTACATTTGTCAGAGTTTTGAAGGATTTCACAGTTGTTTTTCTTTAGTGTGGTTATCTTTGTATGAACTGTGCTCTGAATTCTGCACACTTCTCTGTATCAGTTCATTCTATCTAAGATTCTTGGAAATCGTATCTCTCATGTATTTCTTATGACAATAATGCTCAATCATATTTACATACCACAATGATTTGAGCCCTTCCCCAGTTGATGGGCACTCCCTTACATTCTAATTCCTTGTTTTTCTTTGTCTTTTCTTCAGGATCAGGAAATTTGTTTTGTGTGTGACTACTTCCTCTTGGTCCATATAAGTTTAAAATAGTAATATTCTCATTCTGAATAGAACCTTTTAGCATAATATAATGTTGCTGTTTAGCTCTCTTAATGCTACTAGTTTGAATTCAGTTTTATCCGATATAAACAATGCTATTTTCACTCCTCACAAGTAGATAGAAACTCAATAAATTTGATACCCATTCTCTCTTTATTTTTAAAAATTAAATTACAATTTTTTCCATTGACAATATTATTTTCTCTTCCTCCCACTTCCTCCAAGAGCAAAAAAGGAAAAATAATACCACTGTAGCAAATATTTAATAAATATGTAACCATAGTCAAGCAAAACTAATTCCCAAATGGGCCATGTCCAAAAATGAATACGACTCAAATGGTACCTTGAGTCCACTATTTCTGTAAGAAGGTAGATTGCATGTTTTATCATGGATACTCTGGATTTCACTTTAAATCTATATCAGTTTTTTTGCATTCAATTTGCTTATGTTTACTTTCAAAAATTTCTGGATTCTTATTTTTAATATATTATACATCCCCTCTATCCTTTATTAGTGAGGCCATAACCAGTCATCTTGACTTAAATTTTACCACTGGACCTCAATGACTCTTGAGGAGAGAATGAGGCTGATGACTTAGTACAGTTCTGCCTCACTTAAATCCAGTTCATTTGCAAGTCAAGAATCACCCTCCTGGTGTCATTTAGTTTTATTGTTTTGGGGTTAATAATACTAATAATAAGAAAAGCAAAATACTATTCATTTCTGATCAACTGAATTTAACAAAGAATGATGGAAAGACAAATTTACCAATTTTGATGTTAAGTGCAAATGGACTGAATTTGCTAATAAAGGTTTATTGTTATTGTTCATCCTTCAAAGAGGACCAATGACATCAAGAGGACCCATGATGAAACATGCAAGTTACTTTAATTTGTATTTCTCTAATCTATCAGTTCTCAACCTGTGGGTTATGTTCAGTTTGTAACAAAGAAAATACATCCTGTACATCAGATAGATTCATAACAGTAGCAAAATTACAGTTATGGAGTAGTAACAAAAATAATTTTATGGTTGGGGGTCACTACAACATGAGGAACTGTATTGAAAGGTCATGGCAGTAGGAAGGTTGAGAACCACTGCTTTTAATCTATAGTGATTTAGAGCATTTTTTATATGACCGCAAATAGCTTTAATTTTTTTTCATCTGAAAACTATCTGTTTATATCCTTTGACCACTTATCAATTGGGGAATGACTTATATTCTTATAAATTTGACTCCATTCTCTATATATTTGAGAAATGAAACCTCTATCAAAACATTTGCTGTAAAATTTGTTTCCCGGTTTTCTGCTTTCCTTCTAATTTTGGTTGCTTTGGTTTTGTTTGTGTAAAACATTTTTTAATTTAATGTAATAAAAATTATCCATCTTGCATTTCATAATGCTCTCTGTCTTTTGTTTGGTCATAAATTCTTCCCTTCTCCATAAGTCCAACAGGTAAACTATTCCATGCTCATACACTATTGTGCTGTGTGTGTGCGATTCATTCCACTGATCCACCACTCTATTTCTTAGGTAGTGCTAAATAGTTTTGATGACTGTCACTTTATAATATGGTATTAGATCTGGTATGACTAGACAATCTTCCTTTGCATCTCTTTTTCATTAATACCCTTAACATTCCTGATCTTTTGTTGTTCTAGATGAATTTTGTTGTTTTTCTATGTGTTAAAATAAATTTTTGGTAGTTTGATTGGTATGACATGAATAAGTAAATTAATTTAGGTGGAACTGTCATTTTTGTTATACTACCTCTATCTGCCCATAAACAATAGATACTTTTCCAGTCGTTTAGATATGACTTTATTTGTGTGAAAAGAGTTTTCTTTCCTCTTCCATCAATCTGGGCAATTTATATTTTTGTAAATATTCATCCATTTCACTTAGATTATTAGATTTGTTGACATACAATTGGGCAAAAAAGATCCTGATAATTGTCTTAATTTCCTCTTTGTTGGTGGTAAATTCACCCTTTTCATTTTTGATGCTGGTAATTTGGGTTTCTTCTATCTTTTTTTAAAATCAAACTAACCAAAGCTTTCTTCATAAAAGTTTTTTTTTTATAAAACTTGTTCTTAGTTTTATTTATTAGTTCAGGAGTTTTCTTATTTCCAATTTTATTAATCTTTCCTTAATTTTCAGGATTTTAGATTTGGTATTTAACTGGGGGTTTTCAATTTGTTTTAAATTGCATGCCAAATTCATTGATCTATTCTTTCTCTATTTTATTGATATAAGCATCTAGAGATATAAAATTTCCCCCAAGTACTGCTTTGACTGAATCTCATAAATTTTGGTATGTTGTCAAGTGGCAGTCCACGAAATCCCTTAATACTTTTCAGATAGACTATAGTCTAGTCATACCTCCCTCACCTTGTGCTTGTGAAGCTGATTTTTTTCTCCAAATGCACAATGTCATATTTTTCCCTAATTAATTTTGTGACTGACTTCATATAAATATTGAGTTGGCAAGACAAAAGAACATTTCCCGAGAAAATCAGATGCTTTAAATAAACAAATGCAACCTTGACATCAAAATGATTGCTTGCATCATATGAGATTGCTTACACAGTTGCTAAGGGTCAAAAACATTATTTGATAACAGAAACAAAGGTACTACCTGGAGCTACTGATATAATCAAAATGATGGTTGGTGAATAGTATGCAAAGCAGCTTCAAAGGACTCCCTTTGCAGATATGGTAGGAAGGAAAATTGCTCATATGTTCTGAGGAGCTTTGTGATCAGTAGAAAAACGAAAACCAAAAATCTCTCTGTTTTATGTTGCAAGTAGATGAAGTAACAGACGTAATTAATTTTGGTGTAGGAACTTTAATGTATAGAGATTCCTTCCACTGATACAAACTAGCAACTTATCTATAACGTAACTGAGAGTTTCCTGAGAAGACTGGGAAGTTAAGTGATTTTCCTGTAGTCACACAGCTAGAGTATGTCATAGGTAGTTCTTGAATGTAAGTGTTCCCTGATTCCGACAGGTCTGTTATGTACTATTTCATGCTGTTTTTCACTGACCATACCAAATTATTAAAATTAAAAGATTTGTCCTGAAAATTAAAAAAAAATTTAATTGTACAATAAATGTGCACTGATATTTCAGGGAAAAAAACCCCAAAAACAAAAAGAAAGGTATAAACTCCTCTGATCTACTGGCTCCAAAATTATGACTCAAGAAGGGACTAATTTTTTTTTCGCTTTTTTTTCTACATTCATTTGATTTAATTCTAGTGAGGCATGTCAATGTGTATCTATTTCACAAAGTGGTTGTGCCAAGAATCAAACTCCTTAGAACAACCTTTTAAGCAACCTTCCAACTGGTTTTAGAGCAAAAGAGTGGGATGAAATAAATACTATAGAATTAAAAGAATGAGTGAGTAGGCATATCTTCCTTAAAGGGCCTTGATTCTCTGTATGATCTCAATATTTCCCTTGGATGTCATTATCACCTCTACGCAAACGACTCTCAAATATACAAATTCAGAACTCATCTGTAAGCTGAACTTCAGTCCTAGCATTACCAGTTACTACCTGCTGGATAGCTCCATAGGAATGTTTCATAGGTATCTCAAACTCAGTGTGTCTGAAGAGGAATTCATTGACTTCCTTCCTATTTCTATCATTGGGTGACTCCACTATCCTTCTACTGATGGTTTACAACCTTGGGGTCCTCCTCAACGTTTCCCTATCCCATACCTTGCACATCCAATCAATTGCCATGATTTGTCAATTCTACCCCAACATCTGACCACTACCCAGGGTCAGGCTCTTATTACCTTTCACCAAGACTATTGCAAGAGACTCTTAATTGGTTTCCTTGCATCAAGTATCCACTGCAATTCCACTCCAATTTATCGTCTATATATCTGCTAAATTCATAATACTAAGGTCAAGTTTGACCATGTCATTCAAGGAGTGGATGATGCTATATTCAGAAACGAACTTGGTGGGGAGTATGTATTACAACACAACCACTTTCAGTTTGAACTCACTTTCCCAAGAGACCAAGGTGGCAGTGGAGAGAGTGGTCACCCCCAGTTCAGGGAGAGATGTTTATACTTCTGTTCTTCATATATCTTGTCAGTAAACATCCCTTTGTAAAAGCTAATTGATGTTACTTGCTTACCAATTATATTAAGAAGATAGAAACTGAGTTCTTACATCTTCTGTAGGCTGAAGTACTGCCTGGATAGGCTCTGGCTCACAGATCACTCAAATCAATTGCTCCCTGCCTGACCACTAGGACATGTGCCTCTCTGCCTCCTGCAAAAATGGTGAAACAGAAAGATAACAAGGAAAATTTTGACTCAGAATTGAAAGAGATTAGAGAAAAAGACTAGAAGTAGTTGATTTCTCTGCCATATGGTATAGACCATGCAAACTGATGAAGCTTTTCTTTCATTCACTTTGTGAAGACTATCCAGATGTGATCTTTATAGAAACGGATGGAAATAACTGTCAGGATGCTGCTGCAACACAGTGAGAAGTGAATGCATGCCAACATTTCAGTTTTATAAAAATAGACAAAAGGTGGGTGAATTTTCTGGAGTCAATAAGGAAAAACTCAAAGCAATCATTAAATGAATTGAAATAATTTTGGATTCACAATGGGAACAACTGTCAGCTGTCTAAATTACATAGAATTTTCTTCTCTTTCCCAAAAAAGATCAAGTGTAACCAGAGTATGTATTCAAACATATTTGACTGTAAATAATAATAAAATGCAAATTATATATGTATGTGTATGTGTGTGTGAACTTGATGGTGGCATATTAATCAGTGGTATCAATGGTTGCTGTTCAGTCATTTCAATCTTCATGACCCCTTTTGGGATTTTATTGGCAAAGATACTGGAGTGGTTGTCATTTCTTTCTCCAGCTCATTTTACAGATGAGGAAACTGAGGCAAACAAGGTAAAGCGACTTGCCCAGGGTCACAGAGCCAGTAAATGTCTGAGGCTAGATTTGAACTCACAAACATGAGTCTTTCTGATTCCAAGCCCAACTCTCTATGCACTATAGCACCACCTAGTTGCTTCTACTGATGATATTGAAGTGATATTAATCAGCACTGGTGATTGATAACGGAGGAATGCACCAGAAAGAGGGCTCAACTGACAGCATTAGGAGAAGCTCACTACTTCTTGGGGCTAACCCTAGAACCCTGAGACACAATATAGATGCCCTTTGGAGACCCAATTTGCCAACACAAGTGGGAATTGGTTTAATGACTCTCAGAGCATCTATAAATGCCATGCATTTAGAAATTAAAAGATTTCTATTAGAAAAAAACATAAAATGCATTACATTTTCAATTTATAGATTTTTAAAAACTGTTTCATCATCTTGGTAAGTGCCTTTTATATTATAGGGGAGGAAATGAAGACCTGGAGAAGTAATGCATCTTGTCCAAATTCTCAAAGTCAACCTGGCCATGACTATACCATATTGCCTTTCAAAGGCTGATTCAAATTATTGTTGACCCTGGAAGGCAAAAGACTATTGAGTTCAGGTTAAAAGATTTGTCATAATCTCTATGACCTTGGGCCAGTTCTATGGCTTTCTTGACCCTCAGTTGGCTTATCTGTCTCTAAAATTTTGTGATTCAGCCACGGAAAATCCATTCCCACTAATTTATGCATTTAACTGACTTAAAACTATTAAAATATGTTCTATTAGGCAGTTGACCTTTAAAACTCATGAGAAAACTAAGATTATTCTTTGGGTTGGTTCAAGTTTGTGTTTCTGGGGTTGCTCAAATGCATTTGCAATATGAAGGTGTGGTGGTGAGGTGATTATGGATGTGGATAACAGATATTACACCAGTGAACATTTTATGGTTTGGAGTTTTTCAGTGTTCTGTGAAGGTCAGTCTGCTTTTTGAAATATATTTTATGAAATATTGATCCTTGCTCTCTCTTGGTTTGATGAAAGAGTATGTGATTAAAAAGATGTAGCCAAGAACCATAGTGTGACTAAGTATGGGCTCCATGGTAAGGGGCATTACTTCCCTCTGTATCCAAGAAGATAATTAAAGCTTTTCTGAGCTAAAAAGGAGAGTAAAAAGGAGAGTAATGTCCCCTATTTAATTATTTGTGACAAGCCTACTTCAGAAGCAGATTATTTTTCCCATTGCATGACATGCCCCCCCCCACCCCAGATCCTTGGAAAGAATATATTTATTTCATGTGTTTAATTTCTACTGTTTGTTTCATGAAAAAGTTGAATTTATTTGTAAGCTCTTTACCCAACTTTGGGTGACCACTAACACAGAAAACCTGGGCTGGTAGGAGTGTGACCACACCCTCCTTTAAGTAGGACAGACCATCTCAACAACAGTGACTTTTGTTGTTTTTTTGTTTTGTTTTTTGCTTTGTTAACATTTTTTTTTCCATTTGGGGACATGTGTTTATTCTGAAAGGCAAATAAGACCCCTGTGTACCTTTCAGAACAGCTCACCTCAAAAAGACCAAAAGCAACACTTTAAAAACAAACAAAACACAACATCAGCTTCTTATATCTGGATTTATTATAAAATGAGGCAATGCTACAGAAACTGACACCCATTCCAACCCCATTCATGCATCTCATTCTAGGTCATTCTACTGCGCCACTGAAAAACCCCATTATAGTTTTAATGAACTCATCGTAAATCCCCATACTTTTCTTTTAAAAAACATTAAGTATTCTTTTATTTTCAGTTCCAAGTTCTTTCCCTTCTATATCTACTCCCCTACCTTTTGAGAATGCAAGAAAAGCAAAACTCATTACAATGTGTACAGTCAAACAAAACAAATTCCTGCATTAGCTCTGTTAAAAAAAAGCTTCAACCTGCTCTCTGAATCCATCACATATCTACCTGGAGGTAGATGACATGCTTCATCATGAGTCCTATGGGGCTGTGGTTGGTTCCACTGGGTTGATCTGGGTTCCTAAGTTGTTTAAAGTCATTTGTATTTACAGTATTTGTTACTGTATAAATTGTTGTCCTCCTGGTTCTATACACACACACATGTATATATGGATAGATAGATAGATAGATAGATAGATAGATAGATAGATAGATAGATAGATAGATGGATGGATAGATAGATAGAGATTTACTAGAGAGTGTCATGAAATTGAGGGATGTTTTCTCTCATTAGAGATGCATGACATACAACTTCATGGATTAAAAGCTGAAAAGCACCTTTGAGATCATCAAATTCAGCCTTACCATTTTACAGATAAAAGATACTGAGGCCCAGGAAGGAACCTACTCATAACATGGCAGACCTGAGACTTGACTTCCAAGCCTTTATGCTTTCCACTGGACCATGGGGGACTTGGTATTCCACAATCTACCTATCCCATTCCACACAACGACGGTTCCTTTTTCTTCTTTGTTGTCAGGGAGATGATATTCTTTGGATTTTTTTTTTAAAGAAAGAAATGTGTGTGTATGTGTATATATCTATACCTATACTTATGTCCATAGATAGATATAAATATGAGTAGGTCTTCTTGGGTCATTTTTCTGCCTGCGAGTGTTTTTCTTCCTCCCTTCTCTAATACTTCCCAGGTCATTCTGTTGTTATCATTGTTTGCCCTTCATTCTGGAAAGGACCAGGATGTCAGGAAGATGATGCCATGACTTGTGAGTGAATTGGATTTAAGTGAGGAGGGCTGTACGTAATCACCAGCCTCACTGTCTCCTCCACAGCCATCTAGGTCCAGCGGGCAGATGTGAATCAGGATGACTGGAGATGGCCCCAAGTTCATTCTGTATTAGAAAGAATAAAGAGACCTGAGAAGAGGCCAGACCCAGCTCTGTGAGTGTAGTTTGACCAAATCTTTCATGAACTCGTCGGTCACCCGAGGCATTTGGGCAGATCCCCTGCTTAGGGAAGACTTCTCTCAGTTCTTCTGCTGTGGAAAGTTAGTTTCACAGGGTGTTGGAGGGAGGAATGTGATTGCTATTCTAAAAGTGGTCTGGCAAGGAAGTGGTATACCCTAAAGCATCTGAACTGCCTTCAGAATCACGTAGAAGGACATCTTTGCTCTTCCAAATGTATAAGTTAGTTTCACTAAAATCTGTAAACCACACATCAAAATTAGTCAAGGAAGATCAAAGAACAAAACCACTGTCAAAAAGCCAGGTCCCTCTCAAAGTATTTGAGCTGTTGGTCATGAGAAAGACATGACATTCTGGTTTCTCAGACCAAAGGGACAATAAAAATACATTTTGCACCATACTAGTCTGAATACATTCTGCATTTCCCCAACTCCCACCCTTAGATCTGGCTTGATCACAACATGGTGGCCTGAGCATTCTCTGTGTGATGCAGATTTAGGAAATACTAAAAATAAACATGAAGAAAACCTTGGCATCTGAAATGACATTAAGTAAATATACTTCTTAATAAACATATCTTAAAATATCAATTTTGCATAATTATTTTTCAGCATATCCTTATTCCTCTCTAGATTATATTCTTTATTTCTTCTACTAGGCCCCAGAAACCTCTTCATTCTTGAACTCACACACAGAAGAACCCATCTTTGGGGACTCACTCTCTAACTGGATGACTCTTCCCAGAACATTCATTCCTTAGGAGTTTTTTTGAAATGACAACAGATTTTTCACTAAATAACGAGGGAGTATGAAAGGCAATAAATATGCCTTTGGGAAAAATCCTGTTTCATAGGTCTAATGACAGTAAGTTACTCAATAATTTTTTTTTTTGGCTTTTTGGAGGGAGAAGGAAGGGCAATTGGGATTAAGTGACTTGCCCAAGGTCACATGGCCAGTTTTTTTTATTAAGTGTCTAAGGCTGGATTTGAACTCAGGTCTTCTTGACTCCAGGGCCAGTGCTCTACTCACACTCAGGTCCTCCTGACTCCAGGGATGGTGTTCTATTCACCACACCACCTAGCTGCCCCTCTACTCTATAAATTAATGATACAATAACAAAAGACATAACTTGGGTGTGGTCATGGGGCTTGTCCCCAGGGTGTCTAAATTTTGAGAATGCTGACAGCATTGGTGGCCTTTTAGAAGCAAAGAAAAACTAAGCCAGCACCTCATTAGAAAGTATTACTGAACTGCAGGATTGGAAGGGAATCAATGGTCATTTAGCATAATTTATAACTGAAAAGAAATTCCCACTATAAAGTGGTTTTCCAACCTTTCCTTGAAGATGTCAAACAAGGGGGAACTTCCTTCCTTCCGAGGTAGCCCATTTTATTTGGGGTCAATTCAAATTATTGGGAAACAAAAAACCTAAACTTCTCTCTTTTCAATTTCCATCCATTGGTCATATGGCTGAATCATATCTTTTCCAAGCTAAATACCCCTAGTTCTTTCAGCTCATCCTCATGACATGTACTGGAGATTGCCCACCTTTGGGTATTCTCTGCATTACTAAACTGTGGTGCATATAACTGTCTAATAATTTGTTACGATAGGAAGCTTCAAGATCTTCCTCTGACCAATGGCCATATTCCACATGACCTATTCCCTAACCCAGCCTTACCCTTTACTCCTCCCAGAAGCAAACTTCTCTGAAATGTCCTCACGGAGTCAGGGTGTGATTCCTTCCTCCCTCTACCATGACTGCACCACAGGCAAGCTCCTCCCTAGCCCCAAACCTCCTCCATCTCTCCTGTGGCAGCCTCTGAGGTTTCCCCATCCTTTTAAACTCTGGACTACTTATCACAGGCACAGAAATTGCTAACTACAGTTCTTAGAACAGCTAGATGAATCCAACTACTTATTCAGGTATGAGGAACATCATAAGATCATTCTTTTTATTACACTAGTACCCAAACCAGTGGCGACATTAAATGGTTCACCATTCCCATGAGTCCTCAAAAATCTTAAAATGAACATAAATCTGCCAGCCAAACATGTTTTTGATATTTTTCATTTAACTAAATAAACATGAATAAGAACAATTTTACAGATTGTTGAGGGAGGATTGTCCTCTTTTGGAAGATTCAGCTAAATGCTCTGGGGCAGCTCTGTGGCACAGTGGATAAAATGCTGGGTCTGGAATTGGGAAAACTGTTCTTTGTGAGTTCAAATCTGGTCTCGGACACTTACTAGCTGTGTGACCTTAGGCAAGTCACTTAACTATATTTGCCTTAGTTTCCACATTTATAAAATGAGCTGTAGAAGGAAATGGCAAAACACTGCAATATGTTTGCTGAACTAGATCTTCATTTTATCTCATTGGTGCATTATAACCACAGAGAGGAAAATGGCAGACCACTCCAGTATCTTTGCCAAGAAAATCCCAAATGGGGTCGTGAGAGTCAGACACAACTGGAAAACCACTGCACAACAAGAAGCTTAGTGATTTCATCGACTTCACAATAGTGTCTTCAAATAGTTGAGTAAATTGTATTAGAGATGGGATTTGAACTCAGGTGTTCTTGACTCCAAAATTATTTTTCTCAAGGAAATTGAGAAAGTAATGGATACTGAAGCTTTATTATTATTTAGGCATTTAGGCAACACTTTCTTTTACAAGACTGGATTGGCAAGAATTTCATGGTAGACACTCATGAATTAATCTGGACGTGAGAGACAAACCAGGCTTATGGGGAAAGCATGACATGCTATGAAGAAAAGTCTTATAAATAGATCTACCATGTTGACCAATCTCTTAAATTAGTGCCTCTGCTAATGTCTAAGATATCCATGTGGAATAGGAATTAAGGAAGGTTATCTTTCCAGGGACTGAAAAGGTGATAGAGAAAGCCTATAAAATATACTGATTTATCTGACTTTAGTCAGACTGTAGCCTGGTGTTAGAATCATATTTACTGTGTAAGTAGCTATGTGGTCTTGGGCAGGTCATTTTACCTGTAGGGTAGAATATACATAAATGGGGAAATGAATATTTTGAGTATTTAGAGCATTGTAGTAAGGAAAATGCTTTATAATCTGCAGAGTTACTATAGTAAGTGAATTATTGCTGTTGTAGATAGTATTTGAGGTTCCTTTTATTTCCTTTTTTCTATAGAATTTTCTATAATTATATTTATAGTAATAATCATATTATATATAATATTACATATTATATAATAAATAATTGTATATCACATATATGATATATAATATGTAAAATATATTGTATAATTATTACAATTAAATTGTAAATATTAATACATTATATTAATATGTTTACATTTATATCAATTAATATTAATATATTACAAATATATTATGCATTTTATATAAATATATATTCATATAAATATATAATATATTATACATATATAATTTCCTCCCAATTCTAACAATGAAATAATAAAGAATAAACTTTATCTAAATGTCAGCTACTGTTGTTGGCATTATTACACTGTTATTTTAAGGAGCATAATTGTAGAATGTTGGAGTTAGAAGATTATCTAGTTAGTGATTATCTAGTCCGATCCCCTCATTTTATTATTACTATAACTAATAACATTAATAGCTAGCATTTATATAATGTTTCAAGGTTTGCAAAGCAAATATTTATTTACAAATATTATCCCATTCTACCCTCACAAGTATCCTGAGAGATAATGCCCATTTTACAGATAAGGAAACTGAGCTTAAGTGACTTGCCTATACTCTGGACACATCTGAAGCAGGATTGGAACCCCCTCACATGCTGAGACTTCAGATAGTGCACTGCCTTAGTAGATTTAAGGAGGGAAAGTAACTTGCCCAAGGTCACAAAGCTAAGAAGCTCTAACTAGTTCTTCTGACTGAGTAATAACTCCCATTTATGTAATATCTCACAGTTTGCAAGGCACTTTCCCCATAAAAACTGCATTATGGTGTGTGGAGTACAAGTGTGGTCTTCCCTATTACAAAGGAAGAGCAAGGATGATCTTGCTTTTGTAGTGTGTCTCCAGTGTTTAGTACAGTGCTTTGTACATAGAAAACGTTTGGTAAAAATTTCATTAATTCATTCAAGGGTTATTCTCACTCTTTTGCAGATAATAAAATTGAGGCTCAGAGAGGTGAGGTAATTTACTCACAGTCACACAGCTAATTAGATTTAGAGATGGGTTTTGAACTCAGGTTTTCCTGACACCAAGTCCCATCATCCAAGATCTAGCTAACAAGACACTTCCAAATATGAAGCCTACCTTGATTCTTCTAATAGAAGTGATCTCTTTCTCTTGAGACCCCAAATGGTGCTTGTTTTTTCCTCATTTACATAGGTATCATGCCATATTTTGCATTTTGGTATTATATATATATATATCACAAAATATATCTTATAGATTATAACATATAATTATATATGTTTAAATATGTACATATTTTCTTCCCCTCTAGAATGTAAGCTCCCTGAGGACAAGAACTATTTCATTTATGTTTTTGTATCCTGAGCAACTAGCACAGTGACTCATACATACAAGGTTCTTAATAATGCTTGCTGATTGATAGTCAACTACGGTGAGAAAGGACTTTGACTTCACTACTGCCTACCTTTTTTTTTTTTAAGTTTTTCTCTATCTATTGGAAATTGATTTCTGTTTAATTCTGCCATTAGCTCAACATCCCACAAAATTTAGAATGGATCAGACCCTCCTGTTACTCCACAGTGCTTCTGCGGCCACCATCTGCAGAACCTGCTCTCTGCAGATATTTTTCCCCTCCCATTCTGCTGTTCACAGGTTTACCACTGCCTGCTTGTGCTTCCCAGCTTCTAGGCCATCATGCCCTGGGGTTCCATCTCCCTTGTTGCTCCTTTACTTTGGGAGAGTACCGTTCCTTCCTTAGACTGAGCACTCTTGGGCAGCATGTCTGGGGGCCAGCACATCTCTGATCTACTTTAGGGGTCCACCCATCAGGTGAACAAAGCGACCAGTAGGTGGATGTGAGATGTTTCCCTGTCTATCTCAACAAAAGGTCCTCAGCCTGTTTCTGAGATGAGTTTAGCAAGTGAATGCCTTTAGCCTCTTCCCCATATCATGGGACCAGTAACGGGTCTCCTATGTGGTCAACAACTCCAGCTGAGTCTTTCTGAGGTTGGGGATAAAAACATACACACCCCTTTCACTATACCCTTTCAATTCCTGTCATGTTTCCTAGCAGATACCACCTGGTCAAATTGCTTTAATTGTTTTACAATTTGTTTTAATCTTTCAATACGTTTCCCTAAGGTACAGAAATATTACAGGGAGGAGCAAAAGTAAGCAGCCTTTTGCCTAGATTCTTGCCATCACAGCAGAGACCAATTCCCCTTATGATGATTAAGAGGATGATTCTATAGAAACAGTATTTTATTTTTTTAATGCTCCTTGTGAGCAGGGATTGGTTCATTTTTCTGAATTAGCATCAGCTACAACTACTGAAGTGTAGTAGTTGTAGTAGTACATAACAAACTTAATTAATTCTTGCTGATTGGTTGATGTGGCTTAAAATCAGGATTGTGCTGGAGTCAGTTCTTACAGGTTCTCGAGAGTCAGCTGTTAAATTTTCAGTGTATATACACTTTAGAAATCTGCAAAGGCTATAAACCAGGGCTTGATTTATCTTAGTGATTGCCTAGACTTAGAAAGTGATGGATAAAATGGTAATCAAATTATATTTAAAGGTATGTTATCTTCCATTTTTCAGAGAATTGGTTGTTATATATTTGTCTTCGTACTCCTATTTAAGATAGAATAAACAGTTCTGGGTTTGATTTTGCATATGAGATACCATTAGAACTTAAAATCTGTCATTAGGATGGGCAGTGCTGGTATTATGTCAAGAAAGTCATGTTTGCTAGGAGAGCAACATTTTTGTTGTTCATAGGGGGCTTTTGAATTGAAATTATGATTTCTGATTTATCTTGTACATCTTGGACATCAACTTCCTATTTCTTATTTTTGTTGTCCTTTCCCAGCCAAAGATCTCAAAGGTGGAACAAACCTCCAAGGTCATCTAGTTCAACCAATGGATGAATGAGAACCCTCCTACAACATTGCCAATAAGCGCTAGAGACTGTCCAGCGAAAAGGAACTTACTCTTTCCTGCTATACTACATTGCATCTCAGACAGCTCTCATTGTTAGGAAGTGTCTTTTCCTAATATCAAGGTTTAATTTAATTTACCCTTGTGGCATTTTCCCATTGCTCTAGTTCTATTCTCTGGAAATCCATCTTCCATGAGCTAGCCCTTCAAATTCTGGGAAATGAATATTATGTTCCCCTACATCCTTTCCAGGCTACACAACTCCAGTTTTTTCAATCAAGTTGACACCAAACCATTAATAATCACTTTTTAGGTCTTGTAGGGTGATATTGACCAGAGAACCCAAACAAGGACCAAAATCTTTCCCAAGATTGAACAAGCTTGTTCCTTTTCCAGTTGGAGGCATCATAGTAGCTTCTGGGGTTTTATTGTTTTTAGGGTTTTGGGGTTTTTTTTTGGTATTTTTGGAGAAGTCTTCAGAGCCGCAAGCAGCGCTTGCTTGAAATGATATTGAAATGTGGGTGAAAAGTCAAGGGGGTTTTACTTTAAGGAGTGTTTTTTGTTTTGTTTTACTTTTAAAGTAGAGAGATTGTGAGTAAGTTTCAGAACTGGACAAACTAAGAGAAAACCACAGCAAGGCAGCTTGATCAGTCTTTGACCTCACCTTGGCTCAAAGCAAGCTCGATTTACCTTCTTTATACCTCAAAGCTTAAAAAAAAAACCCAACATACTATTGAAACACACACACACACACACACACACATACACACACACGTCTTCTTAGGATCGTTTGCCTGCTTTGGACTATTAAAAAAAAACACGTCTACTGCCATGTGTTTGCAAAAGCAAAAGTACCCTCATCTTGGTCTTTGTTTTTTTTTTTTTTTTTTTGCAGATGTAAGAAGCTAGACTGAACTGCTATACTAATAATATTACAGAGACTTATTATATGTCAAACAATATCAGTAACTAGAGATCTGCTTTTCCCCCTAGATGTTGTGAACTGTTCTTTTTCTGTTACGCTAAATGCTGCTTGGTTATCCTGAGAGAACTCATTCACCTCACCTATGAGAGAGTTTATTTATAAAACCATGAGAATCATCAGGCAGAATGGTGTGGTGACTAAAGAACTAATTCCAGAGTCAGAGAGACCCTGGTTCAAGATCGACTTCTGACACATGCTGGCTGTGTGACCCTAGGCAAGTCATCTAACTAATCACCTAACCCATCAGTGCCCCCAGACAACTTTCTAAGACTAAATTGTAGAATAACTGCCACTCTCCATTGGTAATGGGAATGTCCTCAATGGAAATTCCCTTAACTGATGAAATCATGGGTTTTTACATACTATGCACCCTATAAAGTGACATTTACATAGCTCCTTAAAGTATTCAAAATGCTTTACATAAACATATTATTGCATTTCTGTCTCACCATAACCTTGTACGATAAGCACTGCAGGTATCTATCTATCTATCTATCTATCTATCTATCTATCTATCTATCTATCTATCTATATTTTAATCAAGACCTGTGACTTTATTGGCATAGGAAGCTCCCTGTCAAAAATTTGCCATTCCAATGCAAATTGTCATTTTCTTTGCACCTTATAGTCTTAGAGAGTGGTCACAGTGGCTCATGGTCTTACAACCACAGGCTAGGTCTTCCTGATTGAAGCTTGGTCCTCTAATTGAGACTCCACACTCCCATATGATTCCTAAGTAAGAATAGAGCCTTGAGTTCATCTAGCCCAACCTTCTGATATTGCAGAAGGGGAAACTGAGGCTCAATATGGTTAATCAATGTGCCCAAGGTCACCTAGTTAATTAGAAAGTATATGATGATTTCTATTTTTAAGTATATGATTATTTTATTTTTACTGTTTGTATTTCATTAGAGCTGTCCAAGAGTGGAAATGGCTTGCCAAGAGTTGTGGGTTCCACTCCTTGTAAGTCTTCAAGCTGTGGTTATTGTTTTCCCTTTGTTATCAAAGATGACCAATGACATTCCTAGTGTGATGTCTTGACTTGCACATGGATTGGGTATGAGTATGAGCATGAGAGCTATGCAAAGTGATCAACACCACTCCCCCAGAATCAAAGGTCAAGATGACTGGCAATGGTCCAGGATGCCAAGTCTTCAAGCAGTGGATGGACAACCACTAGTCAAGTGTGTTATATTGGGGATTCAAATGTATGTGATTTGGACAACATGGCCACTGAATCTCTTCCAGCTCTTCAGTTCTATGGTTTTGTCTTCCAGTTAACCCTCATTCTCACTATGTACCTAGTTCGTTCACATTCTTTGCTGCTAACACATTTCTTTGATGGCATCTTTTACTCCAGCAATCCATCAGAATTCCTCCATTTGTCAAAATAATTCTTGTTAAAACATAGGAGATGATCCCTCCCTTCTCTGCAGCAGTGGGGGAATATGATTGTACACCACTGCATGTATTGTCACACTTGGCTGAAGTATTGATTAGTTTTGATAAACTTTCCCCCCCTCCAACCCTCCCCTTCTCCCTCTCTCTCTTATTCTTTCTTATAAGGAGTGTTTTCTTTTCTGGGTGGGAAGGTAGGAGACACACATTTGGAAATGAAGGTGATGCAAAAAAAGGTACAAAAAATGAAAAACAAAACAGAAGGAGAGCAGTTAGAAGCTCCATAATTGACGGTTTTGCTTCTTTGGAATCTAACAGTGGTCTAAACCACACTAAACAAATGTGATTATTTCTGTGATATAGTTAAAAAGAAAAGAAAGAAAAGAAACTACTGGTCTTTCTCATCTCTGAAAGTTTAAGAGGTGAAAAGTTCAAGATGTGAAGCCCTTTGCCCTTCTCAGAATGAGTCCTATGTGGAGAAATGGGCTTGAAAATATACTTGCAAGGGAGAATCAACAATGTGAGGTGACTACTTATACATAAAAAATAGAAAAATAGAAAGCTTCTCTGAAAATTGTCAATTGTACTGTAACTAGATGATCAGTTTCATGGATGGAAAAAAAAGTTTCCCTGTTCATCAATCTTCTTTCACTGTCCCAGAACTCTCTAGAAGTTTTATTTATATAAATATATATATATGTATAAATCTACATTTATAGGATCTTCCCAAATTTTCTGAATGTTGATTCACAGAAGGACATGGGATTTCCACATCCCAAGTGTCTGGCACCCAATCACTGGACAAATTCTAACATTAAAAGTTTGCCCTTGCCCCCAAACATCCACATCAGATAGGCTATAATCCAACAAAATGACTCGAGTCATTTATATTCGATTGTAAGCTCTCCCATTAGACTGTAAGCTTCTTGAGGGTAGGATCTGTCTCTCCTTTTTTTGTATCCCCAGACCTTAGCACAGTGTCTGGCACATAAAAGATGCTTAATAAATGCTTAATGATTGATTGGTTGAGTTTTTATCCCCTGTGAAGCTAACTACTTTCCAAGACTATTCAGTTCCTGAAAAAAATAACCAAATAAAAATTGGAGCAGAGACAACTTTGTGTAGTGGACAGTGAATGCTAGATTTAAAGTCAGGAGATAAGGATTTAATCCTAGCTCTGATACTCACTTGTTATGTGACCATGAATGAGTTATTCAGCCTCTCTGTGCATCAGTGACGTCATCTGTAAAATGGGAACGATAATACTATTTGTGCTACCTTCCTTATAGTGTTGTTGGGAGAAAAGTACTTCATAAACCTTACTTTGCTCTAGACATGTGTTATTACTTAATTTAAAAAAATGTTGTTCAACAAAAATGGCTGAGAGTACGGGAAAGTAGCTAACTAACAGAAATTTGGAGTAGATGAGCATCTCACTCTATGTGCCACAATAAGCCCCAAATGGAGAACTCTTTACTAAACATAGGATAGAGGGGATCATAAAAGAGAAAATGTACAATTTCAGATTTATAAGCTAAAAACCTTTTGTGCAAACAAAATTGATGCTGTTAGAATTAAAAGAGAAATAAGACTGGCAGAAAAAAAACACAGCAAACTAAAGGTCTGATATCTAAGCCATATAGGGAATTGATATAAATATATATGAACAAGAGCCACTCACCAATAGAAAAATGATCAAAGAATACTAATGGAAGAAATGCAAGCTATTAATAACTATATGCAAAAATGCTTCAAACCACTCATAATTAGAGAAATGTAAACCAATAATTCTAAGCTTCCACTTCACAGCTATCAGATTGGCAAAGATAATAAAAGAAAAAAATGGCAATTGTTGAAGGAACTCTGGGAGGACAGAAATATTAATACATTGCTGGTAGACTTATGAATTGATCCAACTAGTTTAGAAAGCAATTTAAAATTATATCCCCCAAATCCTGGGTATAACTTGGGTTTAGCCTTTGGTCTAGAGATACCACTACTAGGCACATACCCCCAAAGAGATCAAAGACAGAAAGAAAGGGCTCATATCTATGAAAATATTCATAGCAGCATTTTTTATTATAGTAAAGAACTGGAAACTAAGGGGGTTCCCGTCAATTAGGGAATGGTTGAATGAATTACGATGTACAAATGCAATAAGATATTGTTCTGCCCTAAGAAAGAATGAATATGATTAATTCAGAGAAACCTGGGGAGACTTGTACAAATTTATACAGGGTAGAAAGAGTAGAACCAGGAAAACAATTTATACAATGACTAAAATAACGTAAAAGCAAATGTCTTTAAAAGACTTGGGACTGATGCAAAGACTAATCTTGACATTGGAAGATGGAAGATAAAATGTACTTCCCTCCCCTTGGTAAGATATGTCAGACTAGAAGTACAGAATAAGACATATACTTTCAGACATAGCCAATACATTGATGTATTTTGCTTGATTATGCTTATTTGTCTCAATAGACGGTTTCCATGAGGAGGAGTGGTATGGTTGTAGGGAGGTGGGGTTTGATGAGTAGTGATAACGGTGCAAAAAGAAAGAAGGAAAGAAAAAAGTGGCAGTTAAATACTAAAAATACACAAAAGAGAAAAAGGAAGTTCAGAAGGGAAGAGGGGAGTTTTGTTACTAGAGTTAGCACATACTGAACTCAATCTGTACATTGCAGATGTTATGTTCACAGATTTGTATTTTCCATTCTTTTTTTTGCATATTGAAATGTTCCTCTTTGTTACATTGAAAATAAAAAAGAGAAAACTTAAAAAAAATTGAGCTAACCAATGATTCAATATAGAGAAGACACATATTCATAGAAGACTTTTCACTTTACATTTGGTTGGGTTGGAATCATTGATGGCATAGCTTTAACGGACTAATTTCTCCCCAGATGATGTTTTCTTAGGGGGAGCCTGCAAGTATCAAGACGGAATCAGTTTCCTTTGAAAAAATATACACCTGGAATGATTACAGAGCTATCATAAAATTTGTAGTCTTGAATATTCCCATGAACAACCTTGCTCAATGCTCTCTCTCAGAGACAGCTTGAGATTAATTTACAAATGAATAATACAGTTAACAATTACTTTAGAAGTTTCCAAGAGTAAGAAGAGGCTTTGGACAGGGAAGGCTTTAAAGAAAAGGGGACATTTGAGCTGATTATGTGAAGGCTGAGGGTGTCTTAGTGGGTGTGGCATTTTAAAAGGTTCTAGATGCATCATTTCTGGGTAATTTAATTATTTTATGAATAATGTCAGCATTTTAATAAAAGGATAGTCATTTGGCTGTCTCTCTCATGAGACAGCCAAAGCTAACCATGATGGTGGGCTCATAGTTTATATACCTTTCAAAGAGTAGGTGTTCCCCAGGGTAGGAATCAATGCTAACTGGTTAACAATTAATGAGAGAATGAATATTATGAAGAGGGGCTGGACCTGAACTTTGATTAAGTCATTTACTTCTTAAATGATCCCCAGCCTTGGACAGTCTATTCAAAGAATATATGTCCCACCCAAGCCTGAACAGAACACAATAGCTACCCTACCTGGGTGGGGTCTGAATAAAAAAGCTAGTCAAATTTCATTATCTGTAATATCCTTGAGAGACTGAACTTTTAAAATCAGGACTTTGGGAAAATGTGGGGAACTCTGGATATCTTCAAATCATTGGTTATTAATAATTATTTCTTTCAGGGACTCAGTGTATGTATAGAGGGAGTATGAGTCACTGGGCATGTGTCCAAGGGCAGATCCTTAGGTGTTATGATGGTTCATTTTGTTCATTGAGAAGCAAATACCTGGAGGGTTTAGGAACTTGGATAAAGTGAGAGCTAAGGCTATGAGGAACCTGGTGTTTCTAGCCTTGAGACTTAAAACAGGACTCTGAAGACAAAACTATAGGATGTATAAATATCAGATTGAGAAAACTCTAAACGCCAACAGTTTCTGCATTGAAAAACAAAGTGATCAGAATGGTGCAAGTGGACCCAGGGCAAGATTATGTGTTTCTGGGAGTAGTTTGATGCCGTTTTGGATGCAAACATAGCTTAATGTTCTAGCTGATGGACCAGGCAGGATGTCAGGCACCTTGTGGTTTCTGTAAATCCAAGCTAAAAACCTGAAAAGTGAGTAATAACCAACCACAAAGACCAGCTTCAATGTGGTTAAAGAGGTACATACATCCAGAGCAGCAATGCAGTCAGGTAGGAGGTGGAAATTGCTTTGTAGCAGATAATGTGATTAGATAGGAGTCACCAATCATTGGTTACCACCATGGTGTCAGGGTTCATTCAAAAGCTACTTTGAAGAATTCTTTTAGAGGAGCTGAATTCAGCACATAGTAGACTGGAGAGGTAGACAGAGAATTGATTAAGCACTTTCTATGTGCTGGACACTGTGCTAAGCCCTGAGGAAACAGATCCAAGAGAACAAGACGGTTCCTATCCAATAGGGGGAAACAAAACATAAAGGGAAGGTAGAAAGCAGAGGGTACCATAAGGAGAGAGAGAAGAGAATGGTTCCTGCCCAGGGACAAGATTGCTGGGAAGGAGGTAGAAGGGTCTGGAGAGTGAGTTGAACTGAGATGAAAGTGAGAACACTGAGGCTCCTCATGAAATGGCAATTGGCTGGGGACTCACCAATTAGGAAAGCAGGCTTCATTGGGAAGGCACCCTCAGCTGGGCAAGCTCCACCGCGGAGAAACAAAATACGATGGAGAGTGAAAGAGCATGGACTTTGGAGGCTGAGGACCTGGGTTCAAATCTCACATCTAATGCTTGTCTGACATTGGGTGAATTACTGAATCTTCTTGCACTCTAGTTTCATAATTTCTATAAAATTATGAGTTTGAACTAGACACCCTCCCCTCCAGCTCGATGCATCATCTTTTTTTTTCCTGTCTTTTTTTTTTTACACCTAACTGCTCAGTAAGAAAGCTAGGGAATTAGATAGTTAATTTCCAAGAAAACTATCAGCCTTCTCTGACAGCCTTCAATAGAGAGAACTTCTTTTTCAGAAGGGGAGCCAAAAAGCCCTTTAAATATTTACTTTACTGCTTCTTTTGACCATTCTTCCAAGCTTTAAGTCCTCACTGGAGCCGTCACCTCACTGACATGGGAGACACTCTTCACTAGTGCACATTGCAATCCGTCCTCTCCTCATCCTGTCCAGTTTGTGTCCATATCTCCCAATAAATTCTCTGTAGAAGACCAAGCAACATACTTTTTCTGGGTCTCAATATGCTGTGGGTACGAGGGTAGCGCTCATGTTGTCTCTTCCTCAATCTTGCCACATGAACAGCCAGTCTCCCACAACTATAATATCTGTTATGTTTTTCCTTATACACAATCATTGGAAATAAACTACAATCCACTTACATTCACTGGGCATCTTTTTGTTGCTCTTCAGGTGACCTACTATTTTTATTCTTTGGGGATTATGGTGAGAGCCTTGTAGACAGAAAGAGCTGAGTTGAAATCTCAGCTCTGATATCTGCTAGCTGTGTGACCTCAGCTTTGATTTCTTCATCTGCCAAATGGGAATGATAATATATAATACCTCCCTTATAGAAGTGAGGCTCTAATGATGTAGTCTATGCTTTGAAATTTTTAAAGTGATACACAAATGCCACTTCTTATTATGGCTATCCCATGATTTTCAGTCATGTAGCATTACTGAGAGAATAGAAGTGTTAAATCGATTTATTTTTTTCTGATTGGGAAGAGCTGTACAATTTCTGCAATGCTATATAGTTCAGTGTCTGCCTCCTATTTGATCTTGGACCCAAGTCATTGCTCATTGAAAGGACCAATCCAGTATAAAACACAAAGAACTGTCTAGCCAACCGCATGTTATAGACCCTTGACAATAACATATGTAAGCATTTGTTTCTTGAAAGCTGTTGAAAAGGCAGGTTCCTTAGGAAATGGTGACCAAAAAGGGAAGAAAAAAAAGCCCCTCAAACCCATCATAGCATGTACTTTTTCCACAGCAAGACTTCTTTTTGCCCCCGCACATCCTGCACTGTGAGATACTCAGTGGGACCCCAAAGAATGAATAAATTGCAACAGTGAGATGAGGGAAGAAGCAAAGGATGGAGCTTGTACATGTGCTCAGCAAGGTACGGAAAAGATGCACCCTCGTCTGTCATCTGGCTTCTAATTCGTGGTGTCAACATCAAACACAATGATGACAAGCCCATAAAACAAGGTCAATGTCATATCACTTAGTGATTTTTTCTTTGCACATGAGAAGCTTTTAAGATTTAAATTTTTTGCTTATCATTTACACATCAGAGGAAATGATGTCACCACATATAGAGCAGTTATCTCAAGGGGCTCATCTGCCAATGAGCACAGATGAGTCTAGAAAAGTGTCTAAGAGAGGGCAAGAAAAAAGGGAATATGGGTGTTCTCACTAAATCATGCATAACCGCAGTATTTTACACCTGATGAGAGCGTCTTTGAAGAGTAAAGCTGACAGCAAGATCTTAAAGGCAACAGCAGGTCATTTGTTTGGAGGCAGAAGGTTGTCACAAGACAAGCAGCTGGAGCAAATGATCTCTGTCCATTTGGGATCCATTTGGAGTAGTTATATTTGGGGGAATAGAATAAAATCTGATCATGATTGAAATGGGATAAACTATTATAACTAGAAGGTCATTTAGTCAGTCTATAAGCATTTATTAAACACCTACTATATACCAGGCCCTGTGCTAAGTGCTGGGAAGGTGTCTTAGCAACCGTCTAAACCTACCTCATTTTTCAGATGGGAAAATGGAAGTATTTAGAAATAGAGTCCAAGATCACTCAGCTAAAGCCCTAGGTCTCCTAACACCCAGTTCAGTGCTCTGTACACTTTCAGATAATTAATTTTTATTTTTGCTTTTTTTTGGAGGGCAGTTGGGGTTAAGTGACTTGCCCAAGGTCACACGGCTAGTTTTTGTGTTAAGTGTCTGAGGCCGGATTTGAACTCAGGTCCTCCTGACTCCAGGGCTGGTGCTCTATTCACTGCGCCACCTAGCTGCCCCCACTTTCAGATAATTTATGTGTAAATTCAAATTTAAGATGTTTGGTCTTTCATATTTGATGTGTTGATAAAATCACATATATATATATATATATATATATATACCAAATTTTAAAATATTTTATTCTCAGTTCAAGTCTTATATGCCCCTGGGCAGGATACTTAGTGCCTCAGTGACCAAGGCACCTAAAACTTTTCATTGAAAATTGGGTGCTAATCTGTATTAATGGAAGGATTTTCCTTACTGGGATTACCCTACACCAAAAAAATCACAGGATCAGTTAAAAAAATATTTCACTCATATGTTTATTCATCAAATATTTCCCTGCTCAGGCATATTGGGCAAGAAAAACTATGGGGTTCACAATATGGTCAACATTTATCATGTGTATTTTATTGGTACAATACTTGTAACCCTCAAATATTCCATTGGGTCAAATGGATCGGATACAAAAATGAAAAGGATCAGTTATGTTTTGCCTTGATTTTTCAGAAAGCTAAAAAAGTAGCCTTCATAGGAGCCTTGGGAAACTATTCAGTGAGCAAGCAATCAATGACTTGTGTGAGGGTGGTTTTGACTCTGAAATGAAGCAAAGCTGAGCATGACTCCAGAGAGAGGTAGACTGTAGTTCAAAGAGAGAGACAGAGAGACAAAGACAGAGGGAGAAAGACAGAGAGAGAGGGAGGGAAGGAGAGAGGGGGGGGAAGGAAGGAAGGAAGGAAGGAAGGAAGGAAGGAAGGAAGGAAGGAAGGAAGGAAGGAAGGAAGGAAGGAAGGAAGGGAGAGACAGAGACTGAGAGGAATGGGGGGACAGAGATTGAGGAAGAGAGACAGAAATTGAAACAGAGGCAGAGGGAGAGACAGAGACAGAGGAAAGGAGGGAGAAAAAGACAGAGACAGAGAGGAATGGGGAGAGAGAAAGAAGAGGAGAGAAGAGAAGAGGAGAAACAGAGACAGAGGGACAGAGAGAGGGAGAAACAGAGACAGAGGGAAACAGAGGAACTGGAGATAGAGGGGGGAGAGAGGGGGAGGGAAAGAGAGAAAGGAAGGGAAAGAGAGAGGGGGAGAACATCAATCTAGACAGGAAAACATCCATCTTCTATCATATCAATTAATCAATAAAGATTTATTAACTAATTATGTCCAATACTATGCTAAGTATTAAGAGTACAAAGAGAAATGTGAAAAAGTCCCTGCCCTCAAGGAATATATGTGTGTATATGTATATGCACATATGTGTAGCATGTGTCTATGTATATACATGTAGATACAAGGTATATATGCACACACAAATGCATGTGTATATATACACATGTGCATATAGATACACATATATGTATGTACATCTATAGAGTACACACAGACATCATCTTATACATATCAAGAATTAAAGCTTACACTTCACTAGGACTTTGGGAACACCTTCTAGAGCGGAAGTCTCTGATATCTGGGGCAAGGGGGAAATTTCATGTAGAAGGCATCATTTAAGCTTAGTTGGGAAGGAAACCCAGTCTGGTTGAGTTGACCTTCACAAGATGGCTGCATACACCCTCTTCTCTCTATTTTAGGCTGGCAATCAATTCAGACCCTCACTACCTCTTTATACACTTATTCATTCACTTCCCAAGTGGTTTCCCTACCTCCAGTCTCTTCCCCCCAGCCCCCACCACAACTGCCAAAGTGATATTCCTAAAGCACAGATCTGACCACATCATTTTCTTTTTCATTAAACTCCTGGGTCTCCCAGCTACTTATTTGAAGCCCTTCACAACTTGGCACCAACCTACATTTCCAGCTTTCTTACCCACTATACAGTATTCCATCTCTGAGCCTCATTTCTGGAAGGTACTTTCTCCTGACTCTTTGAATTCCTAGTTTCTTTTGTAATACAGAGACCAAAATCCCAGGTCACTGCACACCACCTGATTTGTGGTCCACCATTAAGCCCCCTTTATATTTTTGTCTTTGTCCCTATTCTATATCCTGTCATAGCTTGAAACTGCTTAAGGGATGTCTGGGCATCATTGCTCAAGTCTAGGCAAAGTTGCTCAAGGCGTAGTCCCCTGCCCCCTTCTTCCCTAATCAGCATTTTATATACCCTCTTTGAATTATTATAGTGTATAAGGTTCATTATGGTGCAAGGATCTTATCTAGGGACCACCCTGTCCTGTCCCACTAACCAAGCAGGGACCCCCACTCTCTTCACCCAGAACATGACCCTAGCCTGTTCTGGAGAATTCCAGCCACCTTTACCCCCATGACCCTCCACCCTGCTCTGGAAAGCACTGACTATGGCCCTCCATCCTGTGCCCTCTGCCCTGTTCTAGGAGGTACCCCCATGACACAGGAAGGTGGCACCCTTGTACCCTTGCATCATATTCCCAAATGAGCCCTGAGCTATAAATCTGACCAATGGCTGGTTTTTGCTTCTGCACATCATGGCTTTTGCTAGCTCCCCTCCCTGACTGTGGTTTTTGTGGTGTTAGCCTATATAATCAAGTCTGTACCCCCAAAAGACTACTACTCATTTGAGTGAATACGCTTAGGTAGTTGCATGCTTAATTAATAAACCCACACCTAAATGTATCTTGAACCCAGGTCTCCACTTGCTCTTATTCTCTGCACCACACTTTCATAGTTGGGCTGAAGCACCATATGCTATTGTGCGTATGGTTAGTACTTTCTTCTCAAAGAGGACCACGACATCAGGAAGATGATGTTGTGCCTTGCAAATGCATTGGATTTAAGTGAGGGAGGGCTGTGTAAAGTCACCAGCTTCACTTTGTCTCCCAGAGCCATCTGTGTCCAGTGGTCAGATACAGATCAGGAAGATTGGAGATGGTCTTGGATGCAGGGGGAGACCTTGGCCTTTTCAAGCTAAGGTCTTTCTGAGTTCTCAATTTGATGGAGGTAACACCCATTCAGTGATTGGGGCTGTTTAAGGAGTGAACTGAGGATGGCTCCTTTAACAACAAAATCAAACTAGGAGGGGAAGACCCTCAGGGTTTCTGGCCAAAAGAGAAACAATTACTATTGACATTCACCCTGAGCCAGCTCTCTCATTGATGGGACAATAGGTCCCTGCCCTAGAGTCATATGCTATAGTCCTTTTCTGATCACCCCAGAAGCTAATGCTCCTTTCTCTCCCATCCACATTACCTTGAATATACTCCTATGTATACATATACTCCTAGAGGACAGGACAGCCTTTTATTCTTTGTCCCTGTATAGCAGATATACTGCATATTCTGACTGGAATTCTCTCCCTCCTCCTCTCTGCCTCCTAACTTTCTTGGATTCCTTCAAGTCCCAGCAAAAATCTCACTCTCTACAAGCGTTTCCCATAGTATAATAAGGTATGGTATAGCATAGTATGGTATAGCATGGCATGGCATGACATGGCATGGCATGGTGTGGTATGGCATGGTGTGGTATGGTATGGCATGGTATGGCATGGCATGGTATGGCATGGTGTGGTATGGCATGGTGTGGTATGGCATGGTATGGTATGGCATGCTGTGGTATGGTATGGCATGGCATGGTGTGGTATGATATGGTATGGCATGGCATGGTATGGCATGGTGTGGTATGGCATGGTATGGTATGACATGGTGTGGTATGGTATGGCATGGTATGGTGTGGTATGGCATGGTATGGTATGGCATGGCATGGTATGGCATGGTGTGGTATGGTATGGCATGGTGTGGTATGGCATGGCATGGTATGGCATGGCATGTTATGGCATGGTGTGGTATGGTATGGCATGGCATGGTATGGTATGGTATGGCATGGCAAGGCATGGTATGGTATGGCATGGTGTGGTATGGCATGGTATGGCATGGTATGGTATAGCATGGTATGGTATGGCATGGCATGTTATGGCATGGTGTGGTATGGCATGGTGTGGTATGGTATTCTATGGTATGATAGAGTATATGTAGCACTTCTCATTTCTCTTCTCTGTGACCGTGCTTCTTCTTTGTAATTTGCCAACATTTAGTTCTTACTGTTTTGTGGTTGTTTTTCCCCATTCACATTGATGAACTCATTGTGTATGCTGTTTTCTGGGATTGGCTAACTTCACTCTGCATTAGTTCATATAATAAGTCTTTCTGTGCTTGTCAATATACATTATATTGGGCATTTTTTTTGTCGCTGTTATTCAGTCATTTCAGTCGTGTCTGACACTCCATGACCCCATTTGGGGTTTTCTTGGCAAAGATAGAGGAGGACTTTGCTATGTCCTTCTCCAGCTCATTTTACAGATGAGGAAACTGAGGTAAACAGGGTGAAGGGACTTGTCCAGGGTCACACAGCTAGGAAGTGTTTGAGGCCAGATTTTAACTCAGGGAGGTGAGTCTTACTGACTCCAAGCCCGGTGCTCTATCCACTGCACTATCTGGAGGTGGATATTTCTAACACCACATTAATGTGTCATTATGTTCACATACCAGTGCTTAACACAGTGCCTGGTCCACAGAAGGTGCTATTATTGATCAAACTATGGTATATCAATCAATCAATAAACATTTATTAAGCACCTTCTGTTTGCAAAGAGTTTTTACATGTTAAGTCATTTGATCCTCACCACAACACTGTGAGGTAGGTGCTATTATCCCCTCTTTAAAGATAGGTAAAAAGAGAAACAGAGAGATTGAGACCTGTCCAAAATCATGTAGTTAGTCAAAAAACATTTATTAAGGACCTACTATGTACCAAGCTAAGTCATGGACATACAAAGTCAGGTGAAAGAAGCCCTCCTGGCATTCTGTCTAATGGTGGGGAGACAACAGACAGACCATTGTTTGTCCAAAAGGATGAAATTGGAGGTGATCAACAGAAGGAAGGCACTAGCATTAGGGGAGATTGGGAAAGGCTTGCAGGAATCCAAGAAAGCTAGGAGGTAGAGAGAGGAGGGAGAGAATTCCAGACTTGGAGAAGACTCAGCCAAAATGTGCAGTCAGAAGACGGAGTGTTTTGTTTGAAGGACAGCTATCAGAAAAGGATAGAATCCCAGAGTATGTGAGGGTGAGGAAGGTATAAGAAGGCTAGAGAGGTAGAAGAGGGCCAGTTGGCCAACCAGAGCATTCTATATTGGATCCTGGAAGGAATAGGGAGCCGGCAGTTCATTGACCAGGGGAGGTGACATAGTGAGACCTGCACTTTTGGAAGATCTCTTAAGTGTCTGAACTCAGGGGTTCTGGACTTGGAGTCCCACACTCCATCTGCTGCTCCACGTAGTTTCCTTTAGCTGTGGGTGTCTGCCAGTTTCTGCTTCTCATCAGACACAAGATGTTCTCATCAAACACAGTTGTTTGCGTGTTAACTCCCCTCCATTAGACTGAACTCTATGAGCACTTTGTATGTCCATTATTTAGTACACTGCCTGGTCCGTAGCAGGTACTTAATCAATATTTGTTGACTGAGTGCATGGCTTTATGCAAGTCCCTTAACCTCTTTCTGGGTATGCATAATAATGTCAGAGGGACCTGATATGAGATAAACCATGAAAGTAGAGGTCTCTCCTTCTGACTAAGTAGGGAGGAGGTCGGTAGCAAGTATCCTACCGTCCTGGAGCCCCACCCCAGCAGAGAAAGAGAAGCAGGGCAGGGAACCTGTGTCCAGAGCTAGGATGCATCTGCTAGGCTTTGTCTACCTTGCCCTCTCCCATGTGGCATACAAAATATAATCTTCCTGGCTTCTCCTTTCTCCCAGGTCTCAATTATTGTTCAGTGATTTTTTTCAGTTATGACCCAATCTCTTGGCAAAGATACTGGAGTGATTTGCCATTTTCTTCTCCAGCTCATTTGACAGATAAGGAAACTGAGGCAAACAGGGTGACGTGACTTCACCAGGATTACACCATTGGTAAATGTGAAGCCAGATTTGAACTCAGGAAGATTCCTGATTTCAGGTCCAATACTTCACAAGTCTCAAAGGTCAGGTAAAAAAAAACTAAACACACCAAACTTCTGAGTTCTGGGTTTGTCTTTTCAGCCCTTTCTAGACTCTGATGTCTCTATGGTGGTCACGTCTAGGCAGCAGCCTGGGAGCCAGAGCATTACATGCAATATTAGTTTTTCTTTCTGAATTCTTTGTTCATGCATTCAGACAAGGGAGAGAAACAGCACCCGCTTCTACCTGGCCAAACCTGAAAGCAATAGCAATATCCTCTTCCCCTGCTCAGTGGGTGAGAGGGGAAAAAATGAGGCCATAACGATTTAAAAATAATAATAAAAAGTTAGAATAAAAAGACTGAGTTCCATTGCAGTAGAGCTCTTCTCTGATAACCACTGCCCTACTTCCATAAGCCAAAAAAGAGAATCAGCTTCATTATTTTAGTTAGAAGTGTTACGTGCTCAGAGAATGCTTACAAACTCCTTTTTTGGGGGATGAGAACTGGGACACGTACTTTAGCCATTAGAAGAAAAACCCAGCCTAGGCAAACAAAAGGCAAGAGATGTCCATGAGTGGAAGCAAACCACTGCATGAGTGGGAGCTGGATAGCAAATCTAACATGTTTTCTCTTGTTGTTTTAGAAAATCCTTAAAATCATAGTATTTTGGAGTTGGAAGTGATGCAGATGGCAACAAGTTCCACCCCCTTATCTGAAAGATGAGGTGTCTTTCCCAAGGTTACACAGCTGAAATGATATTTGGTACAATTTAGCAAGCATTTATTAAGCACTTGCTCCCACAGCCACCACCCTATTTGAGACCCTTTTTGCCTCTCACCTGGACTATGGTAATAGCCTTTTAATTAATCTTTCCTCCCCAGTCTTTCCCTTTTCGAATCTATCCTCCAAAGTGATATTATTAAAGCATAGGTCTGACCATGTCACTACTTTGTTGAAGAGTCTCTAGTGCAGGGGTAGAGAACTTGTGGCCTTTTAGGTCCTCAGGTGCAGACTTTTTATGGAGTCCAAGCTTTACAGAAAAAAAAAATTCTTTTATTAAGGGAATTTGTTCTGTGAAGTTTGGATTCTGTCAAAGGGTCTCACTTCAGGATCTAGAAAGCCACATGTGGCCTCAAGGCCATAGGTTCCCACCCCCTAGTGCCTTCCAATTACCTCCAAGAGAAAACACAAATTCCATTTTAGTATTTAAAGCCCGTCATGGGGAATCCTACTGTGCTATGAGAAGTGATGAGCAGGATGGTTTCAGAAAAACCTAGGAAGACTTACAGGAACGGATACAAAGTGAAATGAGCAGAACCAGGAGAACATTGTACACAGTAACAGCAACATTATTGGAAGATCAATGGTGAATGACTTCACTGTTCTCCACAATACAATGATTCAAGACAATTCTGAAGGACTTATGATGAAAAATACGATCTATTTTCAAAAAAAAAAAAAGAACCAATAGCATCTGAAGGTAGACTAAAGCATATTCTTTTTCTACTTTCTTTATTATTCATGGGATTTGTCTTGGTCTGTTTTCTTTTGCAACATGGCTAAAATGAAAATATTTTGCATGATTAAAAATACATAATGTATATCAAATTTTGTGTCTTCTCAAGGACGGGGTTATGGATAAGAGGGAAGGAGATAATTTGGAATTCAAAAATTTTTTTAAATGAATTAAAAAATTTTTTGTTTACATGTAATTTAGAAAAAAATGAAATATAAAATAAAGCCCATTACAATCTGTCTCCAGTCTAACATTTCCAGATTTATGTATTTCCTTTCACACACCATGGTCCCAATCTAACTGGTTTACTTGCTGCTCCTCATCCATGTCCTTCCATCTCTCCTTTTCATGCCTTTGCATGGGCACACCCCGTGCCTGGAATGTAGTCCCTCCTTACCTTCCCATTTTATAATTCTTAGCTCCTTGCAAGACCCTTTCCAGATGTCACCTCATACATGAGGCCCTTCCCAACCACACACCCCTAGCTATCAATGCACCTCAAAATTACTTTGTATTAAGTGAAGTGAGCAAAATCAGGAGATCACTGCACACCATAACAGTGATATTGTACGATGAAGAACTGTGAATCATTTAGCCATTCTCACCAATGCAACGATTCAAGACAATCCCAAAGGACTCATTGTGAAAAATGCTCTCTACCTCCAGAGAAAGAACTGATGTCTGAATGCAGACTGAAGCATATTGTTTCTTTTTTTCTTTTCTTTTCCTTTTCTTTCTTTTCTTTTCTTTTCTTTTCTTTCTTTCTTTCCTTTCTTGCTTTCTCTTTCTTTTTCTCTTTTTCTTTTCTTTCTCTCTGTTTCCTTCCTTTCCCTCTTTCTTTCTTTTTTCTCTTCCTTCCTTCCTTTCTTTCTTTCTCTTTCTTTCTTTCTTCCTTCCTTCCTTCCCCCTCTCTCTCTCCTTCTCTCTCTCTCCCTCTCTCCCTTTCTTTCTTTCTTTCTTTCTTTCTTTCTTCCTTGCTTGCTTTCCTCCTTCCTTCCTTCCCAAGTCTTCTTGCACAAAATGACTAACATCTAAATGTTTTATATGATTGCACATGTGTAGCCTATATCAGAGGAGGTGAAGGAGAGAGGGAGAAAATTTGCAATTTAAAAACTTTTTGGGGTCTTTATTAATTTGTTTGTTTAGTTTTAGTTTACAGGATTCAGTTCCACGACCTCTTGAATTTCAAATTTGCTCCCCCTCCCTTTCTAAAAACGTTTTTTAAGTTGTTAAAAATTGTTTTTACATGTAATTGTGGAAAAAATAAAATATTATTTAAAAAATTCTTTGTATTTATCTTGTAAAGACTTTGCTGTTATTTTAACTTCTATTTCTGTTTTCCCTACTGGAACAAAACTTTCTAAAGACTAAGGGTCATTTCTATTTTGTCTTTGTATTCCCGAACCAGCACATAAAAGTCACTTAATAAATGCATGTTGATTATTTGAATGATTCAAAGTGGTCAGGTCCCTCAAAAAAAAAAGTGCTCTGTAGTCAATTTGGTGATTCTGGTGATTGCTTTTCTGGTTCAAATCCTAGCTCTGCTGATTATCAGGTATATAACACCATTGTCCTGGGCATCAGTTTCTCTATCTGTTAAATGATAAAGTTAGGCTCAATGATAGATAAGCCCCTGAAATCTTCACCATCAAGGATTTTGCCTGGGTTGACCACTTTATGTCAAAACAGATAGGTCCCACCCCTCATGGGCCATCCCACCAGTGACAGGTAAATGAGAGGAGGTGGTTTTGTTTTTTGTTTTTTCATGCTTTTTGCAGGCAGCTGTTGCAGCAGAACGCAGAGACAAGTGGATCAGCAGAAGGAGAAGAACCAAGGGTGAGGAGTGGGCAGAGGTGAGAATAAGTGGAGTTCCTCACCTCACCTGACCTTCCTACAGCAGGCAGACTGTCTCAGCTGGAGCTGCATCAAGGGACTGGTAAGTGTCTTTCTCTTCTTTCTCCTACTTTATCTGCCTTCCAGAATTTCCCACTTTGGGCTCAATCCCAAACCAGTCTTCATTTAACAGTTCCTACTCTGCACAAGGGACCAGACTAGAAGGCCCCGTGGCAGATACCAAGAGAGCTTTTTGCCATCAGGGAGCATATCATTTAATGGAAAGCACATGGTATGTAATAGAAAGAACTTTCATACAAAGTATAGTGGGATAAATTCAATAAGGGAACTAACTATGGGCAAAATGCCTTGTTGTTCAGAGTGGAAAGACATTCTTTGCCTTGACTTTTCTTTAAAAAGTTATTTTATTTTCAAAAAGATTTGCTATTTGGCATGCTTCCCAGGCCCACAGTAACTGAACAGATTCCAAAGTAAAAGTAGCAACATCATGTAATGTAAAGAGCACTGGATTTGAAGTCAAAGGATGTGGGTTTGGATTCTGGCTCTCTCACTTTCTAGCTGTGTAACTTTAGGCTAGTCACTCAACAGCTCTGTGCCTCCAGCAAAATGAAGGGGTTGAAATAGATGACCTCTAAGGTAACCAGTAATATTGGAATCTCACAAGTGAATCCAGTTTCAGGATCATTCTATAGCAGGCAGTCATAGCTCAAATAACCCTGAGATCCAGGACTGAGAAAGTGCTTATAATAACTGTGAGACCATAAATGCTGATGACCATCCTCTAATAAGGAGAGCCTGAACTCAGAACCTTGTACTGTGGAGGGAAGTATGTGTGTGTGTGTGTGTGTGCGTGCGCGCACGTGCACATTTGACCCCCCCCAGGAAATTGAGAACATAATGCAAATCTTTGTCCTGTTTCTCCTCTCCCCCTGCTAAATGAACTCGTATGAATTATTCTCTCCAGCAGCTGTTGGACAGTTCAAATATGAGCAGTCTGATTTTAGCTCCTGAGATTTTTATTGACTAAAACCCTCAAACTGCTTTTGGTCCATCACTAGCATCTAATTCCCATGCACTTCAGAGAACTGTCCAATGAAATATATTTCCCTCATAAAACCAGGGAAGCTCAAGGCACACAGAGGGCAGTCAGAGATTTAGAACCAGAAGGGACCTCAAGGGTCATCTAGTCCAACCCCCTAATCTTTTTTCTTAATTAATTAATTTATTTTTAGTTTTCAACATTCACTTCCATAAGTTTAAATTTTCTGTCCCTCCACCCCTGCCTCCCTCCCCAAGACAGCTTGCAAGCTGATATGGGCTCTACACCTACATTCCTACTAAACATTTTTACATTAGTCATGTTGTATAGAAGAATTATAATTCATGGGAGGAACCACGAGAAAGAAAAAAACAATATAAACAAACAAACCAAAAGAAAATAATCTGCTTAGCTCTGAATTCAGACTCCTTCGCTCTTTCTCTGGATGTGGATGGCATTTTCTATCATGAGTCCTTTGGAACTGTTTTGGGTTCATTGCTGAGAAGGGCTAAATCTATCAAAGTTAGTCATTGCAGACTGTGCCTGTTACCCCTCATCTTGCAGATGAAGAAACTGGCCTATGGAGTTTATTGACTTGCCCAACATCACACAAATAGGAAGAACTTGCTATAAGTGGAGAAACATCAGAGACCGGGTGTGGAACCAAGCTTTGAGGACTGCTCTCTATCCACTATACCATTCTGCCTTGCTTAGCTAGTCTACTTGCATCCCTTTAATGGTTGTTGAATGACTTTAGTTGAGTCAGTGTAGCTGAGTGTAAGGCAGTGGTTCTCAACCTTCCTAATGCCGTGACCCTTTAATACAGCTCCTCATGTTGTGGTGACCCCCAACCATAAAATTATTTTCGTTGCTACTTCATAACTGTAGTTTTGCTGCTGTTATGAATTGTGATGTAAATATCTGATTTGCAGGATGTATTTTCATTATTACAAATTGAACATCATCCACAGGTTGAAAACTGCTGGTGTAAGGAGTATATGCTTTGGTCTTGGGAGACAGGGGTTCTTATTCTGACTCCATTACTTGTTTTTTTTTCTTCCCATTACTTGTTCACTTTAATTTCCTAATCTGTAAAATACAGTAGGGTTTTGACTTTCCTTTCAAAGACTAAATCTATGATCCTAGGTTGAATACCTGGGCTGGGTTAGCAAAGCCAAATTTGGAGATATTTCATTATTTCAACATTATTTCATTATCTGAAGATTATTTCAAGTGATTAGACAATGGCAAATTCCACTAATAAGCTGTCATTTATGGCTGGACCAGAAAATCTCCGTGGTCCCCCTAGTAAAATCTGTTTTGTAGTTAGGAGGAAACACATAAAAAAATCAGCATGTTCCTTGTAAACAGAGATGCCTAGTGTCATAGCCCAGGTGTAGCACAGAAGAACAACATGAAGCTGTTCCAATTTAGGATTATATGACAACCACAACGAGGCCCCCTTATGCTGACAAGAAAAGAGATTGGTGGAGCCACTGAATGTAGGTTTAGTTGAAGATCAACATTGTTTAACTTTCAACGGACAAATAGCACAGCTCTTTTATCCTTAGATGCAGTGGAAAATTTGATCCTCTCCATTTAACATATTTCAAAGGAAAAAATGAAAGGAAATATGAAAGCCATCTCTGAAACTGCATACTGGCAGACTTAAACATTCAAAGAATTTAGCATTTCATTACTAAATGAAAACTGGTCTATATCTTACAGTAATGTTTGATTTGCTAGCATGGCAGACATAGCTTCCATCCATGGTAGGTCTTTAGTAAAGGTCATTGAAAATTACTTATCTTTTGTCTTTATATTTCATTTATTTCAGAATATACTCCTCCCCTCTAACCAGTGGGTCTTTCCTTTCAACAAAGATACTTTTAAAAAGCTCAGAAAATCCATTGGTCATGTCAACCATGTTCAACAACATAAGCAACATTCCATACCTATAGTCTCCCATTCTCTCCAACAAAAGAGATGCATTTTTCCTTCTTCACCCTGAGGTTTGGCCATTATAATTGCATAGGATTCAGTTTTTGTCTTATTGCTCTATTCCTACATCCATGTAATGTGTTGTTTATTACGTTACTGCCTTTCTGCTTTGGCTTACTTCATTCTGCATCAACCTTTCTATTTTTCTTTGAATTTCTTATATTTATCAGTTCTTATGGCACAATAATATTCCAGTACTTCCTTCCATATACCACAATGGACACTCACTTTGTTTCCAAACAAAAAAAAATGTGGCCATGAATATTCTGGTATACATTTTGGAGCAAATTATGTCCTTGACGTTCTTGGATTGTGTGCCTAGCGGTAGGTGAAAGAGTAATAGATATTTTAGCTCCCCTTTAAAGCAAAATTCCAAATTGCTTTCCAGAAAGGCTGGACTAATTCACAGCTTCATTAGCAGCATGCCAACCTTCCCACAGTCAGACCACCATTTTCCAATTCACTGTGTTTGAGGCGAAAACTCTCTGTCGTTTTAATTTCCATTTCCCACAGCAATCTTGAAAGAATTCTCCACTTGTTCAGAGTTTATAATTATTCTTTGGGGAACTGTTTGTTCATACCCATCACTTAATCATTGCAATAGATACAGTTTTACAAAGGTTTTTACAAAAAGAATGGCTCTAAGTCTGTCCTATTTGATGCTTTGAAAAGCGGTCTCTTCCCAGTCACAACTGGTACTGAGCTTCTCGCCCACGTAAGCCAGTTCCCCTCTGGTCTGATGTAGGTCTTTATGCAGCCTGCTTTCTCTTGTTACAATAAAGTCATTGTAGATTGGGGAAAAAAAAGAAAGAAAGGGAAAAGAAGAAAAGAAAAATGAATGAATGAAGGCTATGAAGAGCATAAATATTGGGGGAAGAAAAAGAAGGGCCTTCTTCTCCTGTACACATAGATCCCACCAGAGCATGAAAGAAAACTAGTACCATTCTACCCTAGGCTTATTAAAGATGAGTGCAAAAGTTAGTGTAATCCAGGGGCCACCTAATTCAAGACAGAAGCAACATCTGATGGGAGGTGAGGGTTTAAGTCTATCCCATTCTCTTCCATAGGTCTCTCTAGTATTATTTCATAATAGGATAATTAGGTTCTAGAACTTTCCCTTAGGAAAGCACGGTTCTTTCAGGACCATTTGTTTCAGTTTCAGGATTACTGTCATCAAATCTTCCTACAAAACAAAACCAAACTGATAAATGGGGGGAAAGACATTCAGTAAAACTGACTATAGCAGAAGCCAGATTTAGGGAAATAAATGGGATCAGATACACACAGAAACAAAACCCCAGCAAGGTCAAAGCACAGGGTCCTTTCCTCTCTTGCTCCCCTTTTCTATGCGCCACCTGGTACAGCTGTGTGTTTCATTGCTAGCTGTGTGTCCCTGTCCTTGTACATTGGACTAATCCACAGTAGCAGATTCAGAGGCGGCCCACCCCCTCTCATTCTGATTCCATGTCTATACTGTGCTAGGGCTTTTTTCCATTTTGTTTTTGGGGCCTGAAGGAACCTTTATCCAGTTCTCAGAGGGGAAGGTCTAGGTCTAGGAAAGTGGGCAGTGTCTAGCTTTCAAAATTTACCCTGATTGGTTGGTGTGCAGTTTTTCTAGATCTTTGGTGACTTTCCTCTTTTTTTCTTTGTTTTTTTGGTGCTGTCCTTCTGAAGACATCCTCACTTGAGCAAACATGATGCCTACTGATTTCATGGTGAGTACCCCTGGTTCATTGTAGGTTGGCCTTGGTAGTAGTGACGGGGAATGGTCATTCGTTAGGGTATTTCTTATCCCAAACTAGCAGAAAATGCCTTGTCTCAATGAAGCCTCTTTGCCTAGTACAATGTATAGTCTCCTCCCTGAAGCCCCCTGGATCCTGCTAGTGAATGTGTTCTTTCCTGTCTTGTATTTTCCTAGAATACTTTGTCTGGAAATTTCTTTGGTTCTGTTACAACCAAGCCTGTATCATGCTTGCCTGTGTCCATATCTTTTCTCTCCCACATTTGTGTTCCTTGAAGCAAGGATCATTCTTTCAATTACTTTTTTTTTGGAGAAGCATTTGGGGTGAAGTGACTTGCCCAGGGTCACACAGCCACTATTTTTTGATCCCCACTGCCAGAGTTACTTGTACTTTAGGACTGGGCTTGGGACAGGACCAGTGATTTCACTGGTACAGGGAATTCCTAGGTGAGGAAGGAGCTGCCTAGAACACTGGAAGTTGAGAGATTTGCCTGGGATCGTGTTCAATTGTTCAACCACCTGTGACTCTTCATGACCCCATGGATCAGAACATGCCAGGCCCTCAACCTGAGGGGCTCATCTTCCAATGTCATTCATTTTAATACTGTTCATAGAGTTTTCTTGACAAAGATACTAGGGTAGTTTGTCATTTCCTTCTCCAGGGATCACCTTTTGTCAGAGCTCTCCACTATGACCTGTCCATCTTGGGCAGCCACCATGTCATGGAGCTCCTCCTCCATGATAAGGCCGTGATCCAAGAGCAGTTGCCCAGGACAAGTCAATATCTGACACAGATGGGGATTTGAATCCAGATATTCCTGGCTTCAAGGCTAGTTTTCTCTCTTGCTAGGTCCTAATTAGCTTGGATCAGGGCAGTCAGGAGGCACAGTAGACAGAGTGCTGGGCCTGGAGTCAGGAAGACTCATCTTCTTGAGTTCAAATCTGACCTCAGATGCTTAGCAGCTGTGTGACCCTGGGCAAGTCACTTAACCTAAATTTCCTTAACTGTGAAATGGGGATGAAAGTAGTACCTACCTCAAAGAGTTGTACAAATCAAATGAGATAAATTTGTGAGGCTCTTAGCATATTACCTAGCATATAGTAGGCACTAAATAAATGCATGTTTTCTTCTTTCCTTCCTATTCACTGGTCCCTTCCCCAGTTCCTTGTCAGTACCAGGCTCTTGCCTTGTTTGTTTTTCAAGCATGCCCTCCCTTACCTATAGGTTACTGCACAACTGGATTGTCTGGTGCTTGACATTTATGACCAGAGCTCGGGAACGTGCTGGACCTGGACCTCTACTCTCTTGTGGGGTCGCTAGTTTTCTCCTTCTGACTCTCCTTCCCAAAGTTACCTCTAGAGTAATACATATATTTGTAAGTATCTGAGGTCAGATTTGAACTCATGAACAGGAGTCTTCCTGACTTCAGACCAAGTGCTCTACGTACTATGGTGCCTCCCAGCTGCCCCTGACATTGCTTTAGCAACCCGACTGAAAGTCCATCTTAGGAAGATGTTGGCAAGTGAAATAGATATTCAGCTCTTTTAGTTACAAACCTGCTGTTACTGGGGGACAGGGCAATCAAGCTAATTCCATCTAATTGGTTTCCATAGCACTTTCTGGATGATAAAACCCAGATAGACATTTAGTTTGGATCACACAATGAAGCCTGCCCTTTAAAGTAGGTGTGTAGAGCTGAAGAGGACCTTATGCATCATTTAGTCCAAGACCCTCACTGTACAGAAGAGAAACTGAGTCCCAGAATGAGGACATGATTTAGGATCATATATTTATTTTTTTTTTGCTTTTTTTTTTTGGAGGGCAGTTGAGGTTAAGTGACTTGCCCAAGGTCACACAGCTAGTAAGTGTTCAGTGTCTGAGGCTGGATTTGAACTCAGGTCCTCATGACTCCAGGGTCAGTGCTCTATTTACAATGCCACCTAGCCACCCCAAAAGGGGTTTTCTTTAATACAGCCCCCAAATTTTACTGATTTTGAGAGAAATGAAGCTACTTCCCCTGGCTTACAACAGCAGTAGGTGAAAGAGCTTGGGTTCTGATTCTAAACTCAGGGCTTTTCTCACTGAAACACGTCTGAAGTTATTGAGTAATTTCACAAAGTTCTCACAATTCTAACATATTATCCATTCATAAATTTAGTACCTTAACAATCTCTCTCAAAAACAGGAAGTCAGAAAGGCTCCAGGCAGTGGGGAAAATACTGAAAACTTAAGCATTTGATGAAGAGGAAAAAGAGCTTTTTATGACTTGGAGTCACAAGACCTTGGTTTGAATCCTGACTCTGTCCCTGCTGTGTGTCCTTGAACATGTCATTCACCTCTATGGGTGTTAGTTTTCCAGTTTGTACAGTGAAGAGCTTGGACAGGACGTCCTTTGATTTCCCTTGTTGCTCAAAAGCCATGAAAAACTCTCTTTTGGGGGGCAACTAGGTGGCGCAGTGAATAAAGCACCAACCCTGGAGTCACGAGGACCTGAGGTCAAATCCAGCCTCAGACACTTGACATACTTACTAGCTGTGTGACTTTGGGCAAGTCACTTAACCCTAATTGCCCTCCAAAAAGAAAAAAAACAACAACTCTTTTTTCAGTTTCTCTCCTACCTTTCCTTAATTCTGCTGAAGATCAAAAGAAAACCCATTTCACTTATACCTTATACATGATACAAATGATTTATTTCTTACCTAACAATCATTTGTCTTCTAGTTAATATCAGAAGGGGTATTTAACCAGAAGTATGAAAGGTTAGTTTAGGGCACTAGTTAGCTAACTAGTCAGTGTCTGGATTAATTCATTAGGGTTATATCTCCCTTTCTAATCACACACTTCTCGAACTAAAGTCTTTGTCTTCATCATAGTTCCTGCCAGGGATTGTAATATCCATGAATTCCATATTCCCAGACTTCTCAAATGGGAACAAGACAAGGTCGAGTCCAATTTTTGAATTCAAGGCTGCTTAGGGAAACCAATAAATCACTATACCTCACAATAGGACTAGGAACAGGACAATTTCAGAATTTCCTACCTTTTTCTTTTCTTTTTAAAAAAAATATTATTTTGTTTTTCTCCAATTATAATAATTTTTTTTAAACATTTGTTTTAAAATTTTGAGTTCCAAATTCTTTCCCTTCATCCCTTCTCCCCCATCCCCCAGCCACTGAGAAGGCAAGCAATTTGATATAGGCTATACATGTATAGCCATGCAAAATATTTTCATATTAGTTGTAATGTTGTAAAAAAAATTAAAAAAAATTTTTTAAACCTCAAAGAAAAATAAAGTTAAAAAAAAGAATTCTTCAATCTACATTCAGACAAAATCAATTCTTTCTCTGGATATGGTTAGTATTTTTCCTCACAAGTCCTTCAGAGTTGTCTTGGATCATTACATTGCTGAGAATAGCTATGTCATTCACAGCTGATCATCCTACAATATTGTTGTTACTTTGTAGATAGTACATTTCACTTTGCATCAGTTCATGTAAGTCTTTCTAGGTTTTTCTGAGAATATCCTGCTCATCATTTCATTCATCATCATGCGCAATAGTATTCCATCATAACCATATTCCACAACTTGTTTAGCCATCGCCTAATTGATTTCCAATTTTTTGCCACCATAAAATAGCTGCTATAAATATTTTTTGTACATATAGGTCCTCTTCTTTTTTGGTTTTTTATCTCTTTTGGGATATACCACCTAGTAGTGGTGTCGCTGGATCAAAGGGTATGCACAGTTTGATTGTCCTTTGGGCACATTTCCAAATTGCTCTAGAGAATCAGTTCAAACTCCATTAACAATGCATTAGTGTCTCAATTTTCCCACATCCCCTCCAACGTTTGTCATTTTCCTCTTCTGTCCTGTTATACAATAATATAACATAGGTGTAAGGTAGCATCACAGAGTTGTTTAAATTTGCATTTCTCCAATCAATAGTGATTTAGAGCATTTTTTTCATATGGCTATAGATACTTAGATTACTTCATCCAAAAAGTGACTGTTCATATCCTTTGACCATTTATCAATTGGGGGAATGGTTCTTACTTTTAGAAATTCGACTCTGTTTTCTATATATTTGAGAAATTCAGCCTTTATCAGAGAAACCTGCTGTAGAAATTTTTTCACATTTATAATTGCTAACTGTATTTCCTGCCATCTTATTCCCTCCCTGTTCATTCCACTTTCTCTCCTTTCACCCCATACTTCCTCAAAAGTGTTTTGCTTCTGACCAAATCTCCCCTCCCCTTCTATCAGTCCTATCCCTTCTCCTACTTCTCTTCCCCTCCTACTTTCCTATAGTAAGATAGATTTCTATACTCACATGAATGAGTATGTTATTTCTTCTATGAGCCAATTCCAAAGAGTAAGGTTCAAGCATTCCTGGTCACCTCCCCCATTGTCCCCTCCACTGTAAAAGCTTGACCTTTCTCTTTAACACTGTAGTATGTCAAAACCAGGCCCTGTCCTGACAAGGAGCTGGGGACAGGAAGTGAGAGTCTTCAAAAATGCAAAAGAGGCAAACATCCTGCTCCTGCTTTTAGGTCTCTTTAAATTTTAAATGTCTGTTTGCTGCCCTGTGGTTTCCAGAGCTTTGAGAGATGACTTTGACTTACCTCTTAAGTTTTCTGTTTGTGTCTTATGACAGTCACAATGCCTAAAGAGGCACGCTGCTTCTGTTGATACCGAGAGAGGCAGCCATGGTCTTCTTTGATGATAAACAGTCATCCTGCCCACAAGTGGGAACTTGCAAACCCACTTCTGGGCCCCAGAATCCAAGCCAAGTTTCTTACCCTTACAAGCTCTGGGGAGGTAGGGGTTGGGAGTGGGGTGGGGGATGGGCATCACAGAATGGATGACAAGGGGTAGATCTATATCAGACTTTGTTCGGAACAGATTCACCTCTGGATTCTGGGCTGACTTTGAGAACTGAATGTAGTGACAGTTCTTCTACTGCTAGATGCCTACATGGCTTGGTCAGGTTATACTTGGCCTAGGACAAGACTACCTAGGGTGAGAAGTGCTGGAGGGCTCTGTTGCCAGTTGTGCCCAGGTAGAATATGTGTTCTGGGGAGAAGGAGCCATTGAAGGAACCCAAACGATGTGGGTTACCAGATCCCAACCAGTACCAATTATAGAATTATAGGACACGTCAAGAGCCAAAGGCACATGGATCCTGATGTACTTGGACAGAGCTCTGGAGCAGAGCTGAAACAAAGGGTGTCTATATGGTGCACACCACGCTTAGAGGGCTGAACTTAAGTCATCAGAACTTATCTAACAGGGCTGTTGGAAGGACCAAATGAGATAATATATGCCAAGCACTTTGCAAGTGTTAACACCTACATATAATTCAGTTATTGTGATTAACCTCTCTGCATCTCAGTTAACTCATCTGTAAAATGAGACCGTGGGATTAGGTGACCTTGAAGTTTCCTTCCAGGTCTGTGTCTATGACCCTATTATTACTAAAGGTCAAGTTTCTAATTTATTTATTTTTTGTCATCAGAAATCATTTTCTTTGTTTAAATCGTTTTCCTCTTTAAAAATGAGTCATTATTGGTGGCACAATGGATAGGGTGCATAGCCTGAAGTCAAAAAGACTTTTTTTCTGAGTTCAAATCTGGCCTCAGACACTTAATAGCTGGGTGCCCCTGGGCAAGTCACTTAACCTCTGTCTGCTTCATTTTCTTTAGCTATAAAATGGGGATGATAATAGCACCTATTTCTGAGTGCTGGTGTGAGGATCAAATGAGAGAATTAATTGTCAAGTACTTAGCACGGTGTCTGGCATCTGGCGTGTAGTAAGTGTTTACTTAATAAATGCACATTCCATAATTCTCTCTCCGTTAACCCTTTGCAGAGTAGCTTTGACTACAATACCACTATTCTGGAGGAGGAGGAGGATTACATGGTCAATGACATCTGCATGAAGACCAGTGTCAGACAGCTGGCTAGATACTTCCTTCCACCCTTCTACTGGCTTGTGTTTGTGCTGGGGACTTTTGGGAACAGTCTAGTTATTGTTATGTACTGGTATTGTACAAGAGTGAAGACTATGACTGACATGTTCCTGCTGAACCTGGCAATTGCTGACCTCCTCTTCCTCCTCACTCTGCCCTTCTGGGCTATTGATGCTTCCAGCCAGTGGAAATTTGGGACCAACATGTGCAAGGTTGTCAATGCCACATACAAGATGAACTTTTACAGCTATGTGATGCTCATCATGTGTATCAGTATCGACAGATACATCGTGATTGCCCAGGCCATGAAAGCCCATCGCTGGAGGCAGAAGTGTCTTCTCTACAGCAAAATGGTGTGTTCTGCTATCTGGGTGACATCGATCATCCTGTGTATCCCAGAATACCTGTACAGTCAAAGCAAGGTACGCTCTGGCACTGCCATCTGTACAATGGTCTACCCCGATGATGACAACAGGCTCAAGGCTATCCTTTCGATGCTAAAGTTTATTATGGGATTCTTCATCCCAGTCACTGTCATGGCTAGCTGTTACACCATTGTTATTCACACTCTGATGCAAGCCAAGAAGTCATCTAAACACAAAGCCTTAAAAGTGACCATCTTGGTCCTCACAGTCTTTGTTTTATCTCAATTTCCCTACAACATCATTGTATTGGTGCAGACCATCGATGCATACAGGATGTTCATTATAGACTGTGACATTTCCACTTACATTGACATCGGTTTTCAGGTTACTCAGACCATTGCGTACTTCCACAGCTGCCTAAACCCATTTCTTTATGTTTTTGTGGGTGAAAAATTCCGCCAGGATCTTGTAAAAACCCTGAGGAAACTGGGATGCATCAGCCAGGCCCAGTGGGTCTCCTTCACTAGGAGAGAAGGGAGTCTGAGGTTGTCATCCATGATGCTAGAGACAACATCTGGACCCCTCTCCTCCTAAGGGATCATCTCTCTCAGAGGTCAATGATCCACCCTGCCCTACCTGGACCACCTAACTAGCCCATAAGGCAACAAAAAGGAGGAAAAAAGATGAAGAACAAAGAGGAACGAGAAAAACACAAGCAGCCCTTTATAGCAAGTTAAATGACTTCCATGACTCTATATGCTTCAACCCAGTGTTTAACAGGGGAGAGACCTGGGAGATGGTTGGCTGACTCATGGTGCTATCCATTGTAGTTTCCATAAAGAATTTATATTGGTCTTCTTCTTGACTTGAGAACTGTCATACTCAACTTCTGACTATAAAATTTATTCAAACATCAAAGCACTTGATCACTGACCACTACTATAGATTGATATACTTAAGGTAGTACAAGATCTAATACCACTGTGTATTTGCCTTCGGATTTTCTGGCTCTTTTCTCCCCAGACATTGGTCTAGAATCAGTACAAATTTGTCTGTTCCTTGAATTAGATTCCTTCCTTATATAGTATAGTCTGGACATATAGGTACAGGTATAATTCCCTTTATGGTCTCAAACCCCGTCCTAGACCAGATATCTCTCTTTTATTGTGTTTTACAATTATTATCCAAGTAACACGTGTGTAAGTGATTCTAAAATATAAAATAAATAATTTTGATGATATAAAATGGAAAATCATTTGCAGGAACAAAATTAGTGCAATGAAGATAAGAAGGAAAACATTCAACTGGGAAAAATATTTGTATAAAGTAGCCATGATAAAGGTGTGACCCAAAATCTATAGACAACCAACAGAAACATCTAAGACCAAAAGCCATCTTCAATCGATAATTGATTAAAGGGTATGAACAGTTTTCCAAAGAAGGATTGCAACTAGATGAAAGAGGGCTCTCAATTACTAAGAGAAATGTACATCAAAACAACTCTGAAGTTTTATTCCACACTCAGAAAATTGCCAAAGATGACAAAATATGGGTGATAATTAATATTGGGTTGTGGAAAGAAAAGTGTGCAAATCCAATGTTGGTAGACTTGTGAATTACACCAAAAATTCTGGGAAGCAGTTTGGAGCTATGTAAAGAGAATGACTAAAAAGTCCTTTTACCCAGAGACTCTAGTGCTAGACTTATGCACCAATGACGTATAAAAAGGCAAAAATAGAAGACCTATACACACAAAAATATTTATAATGGAACTTTTTAGTAGCAAAGAACTAGAGTCAAAGCAGATAGCCATTAATGAGGGAATGACTAAGCAAATCTTCCTACATTAAAGCAATGAAATGTTACTGTGCTATAAGAAACAATAAATATCAATGATACAGAGAAGTATGAGAAGACCTGTATGAAATGATGCAAAGTGAAACAAGCAGGATCAGTAAAACAATATAAACACACAACTACAACAATGTAAATGAACAGTCAAAAATCGAAATGGAAACTACCACTAAGGTTACTGCCCCTCCCTGTCCCCCCAAAAGATATAAGTTGACCCGTCTCTTTGCTTCTTTAAAGAGGTGAGGGGCTACAGGTATAAAATACTGCATGTAATAACATATTCAATGTATTGCTGAACTATTTTTTTCTTCTTTAGTATGAGGGATGGCTTTCAGAAAGGGGTTGGAAGAGGGATATAGTGGGAAATGTGATATAAAAAATACTCATAAAAAGTTATTTGAAAATAAATTCTCCCTTTAAATTCAAACACCTGTCACTGTTGATTTTATTTCATGGTGTTGGGGGGAGGGGGGAAGAAGGACAACTGTCACCTAGGGGAGAGGCTATACTGGGACTGTGATGGGGGACATGGAAAGTGTAGAAAATGGGGTTCTGTGAAGCGCTGGGTACTTTCTTCATCTTTGCCCTCAGATTTTCATAAATCCAAGTAGTTGCAAAGATTGCTTTCTCTTCCAGCTGGCCTGTAAAATAGGCATGTAATTCTTTCTTTCTCCATTTTCTGGACATAGCTTTCTAGAGTCTAGAACAGAAATTCTTAAACTTTTGGGGCGTCATGAAGCCCTCTGGCGGTCTGGTGAAGCCTATGAATTCCTTCTAAGAACAATGCTTTTAAGTGCATAAAATAAAATACAAAGGATAAAAATTAGACTGAATGATGGTAACCAAAATGCTTTTTAAAAAAATCAAGTTCACAGACCAACCAGGTTAAGAGCACTTCATCTAGATGGAAGAATGCTTTCAATATCTCTATGTTCTCTAATGTGATTGTGAATATTTCATCTGAAATTATGAAATAGAAAAACGGCCCTCTCATCATATCACCAAAGTAGAGACCTTGTATGCTAATTGTTCCAAAGGCTTGTATCAATCTTCCCATCTTAACTATAGTCCTACTATGTGTACAACTGACGTCTACAAAGCATTAATAAGTTGAAAACTCTGGATATTGTCACTGGCTTTCCATTCTATTAAACACAATGATGATTTACCCTTCTGGTTAGAGTCTGTTAGGCTTGTGACTTTTAGTTGAGGTAGTTTACCAAGTGGATTCTCTACCTGTGGTATAATTTCTTTGAGGATCACTTTGAAGAGCCCTAAAAATTCCTGAGCCACCAGGTCCCTTCCTCAAATCATAAAGTTAGAGAGAAATTCTTGCCTCAGTTCTCTGGGATTGCTTTCTACCACTTAAAACACAAATCTCAAGGCAGGAAGGAATATTGGGGACTGTCTAATTCAATCTGTGCCTGGAAATCCTTCCAGGGCATCCCTTATGAGTGATCATCTAGCTTTTGCCTGAACACCTCCCAGGGGCCCATTCCACATGGGCATAGCTCTATAGGGAATGTTTCTTATGCACAATTCTGCCTCTAGGCAACCTTCTGCTTTGCTCCTGTTGCTACTCTCTTTTTTACATGATAGCCTTTCAGACACTTGAAGGCAGCTATGGCACCCATCCACAAGGAGAGTCTCAATGGTTTCCACCAAAATTCATATCAGAACATGTCCCCAAACTGAAATCTTGCAATCACACATTGCAGTACAGAGCGGAAAAGTAATCCCACCTCTGATGTTTGCTTGTGTGACCTTGGGTAAGTCCTTTCACTTGCCTTGGCTTCAGTTTCCTCATCTGAAAAGTGGGGGAGCTGAACTAGATAGCAGTAAAGTACCTTCTACCTTTAGAGCTTGGATGCTATGAAATCCTATGTAGTCCTAGGAGTTCTACACTGTTTTTGGCAACAAAAGGAAAGTTTCAATGCTTTACATGTTCAATTAAAAAAAAAACAACCTGATTCCTAGATTAAAATGGCATGAGTTCAAGATACCTCATGGCAACCAGATTGTTACTCCTGGGTTCTTGGCTTATCTTTCTCCCTAGAGTTTGCTGAGGAAGGGAGAAACTGACTGCTGTTCAGTACCCTCCAGAAGACAAGAAGTTCTTGTGTAGTCTTTTCTATATCACTAAAGTAACCCAGTTTAACCCTACTGAACCACTGATTCGATTTTCTTCTGATTTCCAACTCTTACCTCAGTTCCAGTGGGAACGTGCACAAGACATACGATTTGAACAAAAGTCAGAAGCATATCAGCACTGAACCACAAAACAGTCTCTGAATTGGATAAGAAGATGACTAGGGAGGAGAAAGGTTCAACTGGGTTGTAAGGGAAACTGCAAAGGACTTTCAGTTATAGCAAATGGCTCTCTACTTCTATAAGCCATATTTTAATACCAACATTCTCCCAGTAATGTTGTCTGGCTGGGAATATTAAAACACCATCCTTTCAGAAGAATCCAAATTGTAGTTGACCCAAATAACACTGAAAATGTATGTAGCTGATTTAAGTAGGCCATAGCCTACTTATATAACCAATGAGGAATCATATATATGAATCATACATCATATAAATGATGTAATCAAGGACACATGTGGCCAGCACATCAAAACCTGATCTGTCTGTAACCCTCCAACATACTAGGTAGGAGGTGTTAAAATTGCTTATGAGTAACTGATTGGGAGCTGAGCCTACCCTCCTATCCTAAAGATCTTCCTAAGAGCAAATTCTTTCAGAACACAAAGCATTCAATACACTTGAAGGAATAAGATCAATTATGAGAATTATCGTGAGATGAATTCCATCCTAAACCCACTTCTGTTTCCACCCACATTTCTACTCTGGTCCAATACATGACTGGAGCTGTCCAGTACCCACCTGGCCTCACCAAGCCTCATCCTTGCCTTACTCCTAAAAGCCACTACCATTCTGGGGAATTTGCTGATTACAACTGGGTCCTACACACTTGAATTTCTGATCCAGGATCCAGTCATTTAGTCATAAAACACAGGAATTTAGAGCTGCAAAGAACCCTAGAACATTATTTAGTTTAATCCCCTCATTTTACATATATGGCAACAGAAGACCAGAGAAATGAAATGCATTGACTTGTTCAAAGTTACATAGACAGTTAAGCGGCAGTCAGGACTGTCAGTCTTATGCACTGTATTTATCCCCACCCCTCAAACCCCTGTGAAATTTAATTGGACAAGATTTATATTCTTAAGGAAGGGCTTCTGATGAAGCCAGTGATTTAGCCTCTATCAGAGTCATTTTCAGATGTGGTCTATGACTAAATGGTTTCCCCTTCGGAACCTACCTAAAGTAACTAATTCAGCTGTATGGCTATTTGGTGAACCCGGAAGCCCATTTAGATGTTGAAATGTAAGATGAAATGGGCTTAGCCCATTAACATGCTTTTAAATGAGTGATTTAATATTATGTAAATTTGCCTGTGTATTTCTTTTTATTTTGAACTTTTAAATAGAAAGACAGCATTGAGTGAATCAAGTCTTGTCAAGATTTGGAAAGAGTGTTTCCTTTTCACTATCATTTTAAATGGTTCCCACCCCCCCTCCACCTCCCATTTTAATTAATGACATATACACTTTCTTATACAGCAACTGTAAAATTCAAGAATACATTAGAAAGTTCTTAGGGGAAAAATAAATGGGCCTATTCAGTCCAGTTTCTTGAATCTCAGTCTCATTCATTCACAGAATCACAGAGTTATAAGGGACCTGAGAGGGCTAGCTAGCCCACTTTTTACTCACATAAGAATCTCCTTGCTTCAGGATGGTCTGGGATCTCCAAGAATAGAAATATAGTCACCTCTAAACTAAACACCTCTAAAGTACTGTATTTATTAAGACAATCCAAACATCGAGTGGGACACTCCCCATCATGGAATCTCATTGAGTTTAAGTGACATAGGAAATGTATAGATTTTAAACTTCAATAGCAGTCTTCAAGACAAATTCAAGAACAGCACCCTTCCATTGAAAAGTTAATTAACCTGGGCTGGAGCTGAGTTGTTTAAAGAAAAAATAATCTTGTACTCTTACTATTCCTCTACTCATATTTGTGAGAAGAATAGTCACATATGACCTTCTTTATTACATACACACTTGTACTATGGGTCACGTTAATCCCCAAAGGAAATTCTCTCATGTGCACATACCTCCCCCATGTACGTACCCCTACATGAATCAAGAAGTCAAGCCAACAAGAATGTAAGTTCCTACTCTATATGAGGCACCATGCCAGTTGCTGGCTTAGCACAGGGACTCTCTAATTTCTGAGAAGGCAGAAATTAGTCGGAATTTCACTTTCCATTCTGAGGCAGTGGGAAAAGACCTGGATATGAAGTCAGAGGATGTGAGTTCAAATCCAAACTCCATCACTTGGCAGCTAGATGACTTCAGACAAGTCACTTCACCTGTTTGCGGCTCCCAGTTTCCTCATCTGTAAAAGGAAAGAGCTGGATTCAAGGATCTCTAAAGTTCTTTCCAGTTCTAAGTACTATGATACTCAGTTCTACTAAAATAAATGATTTGGTCTTGTGGACTTGGTTAGAACAGGATTTGACCTATAGAACAACTCAGTGTCATGGAATTTGCTCAGGAAAATTCGAGAAAGTCTTTCTCACCAACAGAGATGATGCCTTTACTGTGTCAGTGCCTCAGGGTCCTTGGACTAAAGAAGTCCAAGGCTAAAGAGTCATAGGTTGGCTAGAGGCTTAAATCAGAAAACACAACAATGCTTCATTTGACCCTAGTCCTAGACACAGACTTCTCATAGAGTGGTCTTAGAGATGTTCTCATCAGGGCAGCTGTAACTTACTCAGTTATTTTCAAGTCATTTATGGCATTCTATTTTTAATAAAGCATATGTTATACATGAATTGCTAATCTGCATAAGTGGCGGGAATTCCCACACAGGGAGTTCCCCACATGGATGAAATCACAGGTCTCCATGGGGGTGAGGAGAAAAAGTTTTAGTAATTGAATTATTTTATTATTTCCTAAGAATGTTTCTATGACTGAAGCATTGATCAGATCTTAGGTTTTTCACTTTGGTCCCAAGGACAAATCAGATACAATAGTAAATAAGAAAGAATAAGTTTCTTCCAAGGGACTTTCCTAAAGTGTAGGCTTGATTGTGTTACTGTTTGCAACTCCCAGTTTCCTCATCTGTAAAATGAAAGGGCCGGATTCAGGGATCTGAGTTACTGTTGCGAACCCTACTCAATAAACTCCAACGATTCCCCATTGCTTCTAAGATCAAATATGACCTCCTCATTTTGGCCTTTTTTTTTCTCATTTTTACACTTTCAGTTTTATTGATGTTTTGTTTTTTACTTTACCTCATTAACGATCTCTTGTAATAAAATAAAACAGGTAAGCAAAACTAATAATACAGTGACTTCATTTAAAAATACATCTCTTGGCTCTCTATTTTTAAAAATTAACAAAAATATTTTTCTTCCTCCTCCCACTCCATTAAAAGAAAAAAGGCAAGTTTTTTGTAACAAACACACATAGTAAAACAAAGAAATTCTTTCAATGGCTGTACATGGAAATACATGTGTCTGTATAACCTATATTAAGCTTACCATCTTAAGGAGGGGGAGGGGAAGAAGGGAGAAAATCTGGAAATCAAATTTTTTAAAAATTGTCTTTACATGTTACTAGGGAAAAATAAAATACTAGTAAAAACAAATAGAAACATGTATCTCATTTTATGCCTTCTATCTGCCACCTCTGTATCATGCATAGCAAGTTTCATCATTGGTTCTCTGGAATCATGAATGGCCACTGGATCAATCATACTTCTTTCAGCTTTCAAAATTATTTGCTTTTACAGTGTTGTGATATATATTTTCTCCTTTAATTTAATTTTTCTCATTTTACTCTTCATCATTTCATTAAAAGTCTTCAACATTGTTCATTTGTATATCACTCATGTTACAGTATCAATGGTTCTCCTGGTTCTGTTCACTTTTCTTTGCATTAGCTCATAGAAGTCTCTCCATATCTTTTTGAAATCATCTATTTCCTGGTTTCTTACAGAACAATGATACTCTATCGCATTCACATATCACAACTTATTCAGTAATTCCCAAATTATCGGACATCCTCCATAAAGTTAAGAAATATTTATTAAATGCTCCAGATGCAGCAGGCACTGTGCTAAGTTCCAAGGATACAAAAAGAAGCAAAAGACAGCCTATTAGTTTCCAGCAGTTTTTTTTTGCCACCACAAAAAGCTGATATAAATATTTTTGTACATAAAGGACCATTTCCTATTTCTTTGATCTCTTTGGGGTATAAGCCTGGAAGAGGTAAAGTTGAGTCAAAGGCCATACGCTGTTTAATAACTATTTTTAGTAACTATTTTCCCACAGTACCTCCAGGTTTATCATTTTCCTTTGTCATGTTTGTCAGCTCTAATGAGGTGGAATCTCAGAATTATCTTAATTTTCATTTTTCTAATTAGTAATGGGAACATCTTTTTTATATGGCGATAGATAGTCCAGGTTTCTTATCTTAAGAACTGTCTGTATACTTTAACCAATTATATAACTGAAGGATGATTCTTTTTTGAGTAAATTTGAATTAGTTCCTTATGCATCTTGGAAATTAGACCTTTATCAGAGAAACCTGTGCAAAGATATTTTCCCAGTTAATTGTTTCCCTATTAATTTTCATTTCATAAGCTTTTAAATTTTATGTAACCAAAATTATCCCTTTTATCTGCTATAATTCCCCTTCTATTTCTTGTTTGGTCATGAACATTTCTCCTATTCCAAAATCTAATGGATAACTTTCCCATATATTTCTCTAATTTGTTTATGATGTGACCTTTTATATCTAGTCTTGTTCCCATCTGGAGCTTATCTTTGGATGGGATATGAGGTATTGGTCTCTATCTAGTTTTTTTTTTTCCATACTGCTACCTAATTTTCCCAAGAGTTTTTGTTAAAATGAGTCCTTATTACAATAGCTGGGGGTCTTTGTATTTGATACAGATACATCTGTTTTTGTATATTATTCCACTAATCTGTTCCACTGATCAGTCTTTGTACCCAGTACCAAACTGTTTTGATAATTACTGTTTGTACTGTAGTTCAGGATCTGACACTAGTAGGTCTCTTTCTTAACTATTTCTTTTAATTATTTCACTTGAGATTCTTAATCTTTTTTCTCCATATCAATCTTGTTATTATTTTTGCTAGTTCTATAAAGCAATCCCTTGGTAGTTAGGCTGGTATGGCATTCAACAAGTAGATTAATTCAGTCATCATATTGGTTGATTCTAATGAAGGACAGTATTTTCCCAATTACTTATGTCTGTCTTTATTTCTGTAAAGCAGTTATTCGTAGTTGCATTTATAAAGTTGGTGTCTATCTTGGAAGGTAGACCCAAAGTCTTTTCTCTATTTTGTAGTCATTTTAAATGTCATTTATCTTTTCTTGCTTGATTTCCCTGGTATTATTATGTCAAAGTGCTAATGTTTGGGGTGAATTTATTTTATATCTTGCAAATTCGCTGAAGGAATTGTTTCCACTTATTTCTGAGTAATTCACGAGAGGATTTTCAGTATACCATTCAATCATCTACACAAAGTGATAGATTTCTTCTTCACCTGTGTATTTCCCCAATTTTTTTTATCTTATTGTTATAGTCAAAATTTCTAGTTCTATGATAAAGAGAAGAGGTGACAATGGACAGTTGATTTTTTTTAATTCTCTGCCTCAGGAGGAAGAAATCCCCTGAAATACTCAAATGAAACTATCAGTTTGGGGTGTTAAGGGAAGGAAATGCTTCTCTTAGCTCTCTTCTCATTCAAAAGATAGGGAGGGCTTCAATTAGGCTGATCATAGGAAATAACAACTTTGGTGTTTGTTGTGAAGGGAGAGGCCTAAAGAAAGAAAACTCCTTAACTTGAACTAATTTCCTAGAGTCCAAAACACCTAGAACTCAACTCTTCAGGTTTCAGCAACAAAATCCAAAAAACAAAAAACAAAAACGAAAGGACTTTTATAGTAGCAAGGATGATCAAAGCACAAATCCAGAAGAGGAGAATAACTCAAAAACACCTATAATCCCTCAAAGAAAAAAATACTTTTTCCACAAGAATAATTAGAATCCTCCAAAGAAATGATATAAGAATTTTTAAAAGATATTATAAAGGAAATGAGAGATACAGAGAAGAGATCTGAGAAAAGGACCAGTAGCTTAACAAAACAGGTTCTAAACCTTACCCTAGTAACAAACTTCATAAAAATCATAATAGTCTGATTAGAAATCAATGATTTGGGAAAAATAAGAATTCTTAAAATGAAACCCAAAAAATAAAAAAGGGAAGAAAATGTAAGGTATTTCACATGAAAAACAACTGACCTGGAGAAGAGATCAAGGGGAGGTAAATTAAGAATCACAGGATTCCCTGAAATCCCTGACCCCAGTAAAATCACTTAGATATGATATTTCAAGAAATCTTCAAAAAACTTTTTCAGACGTGTTAGAATGAGAAGGTAAGCTGCAAACAGAATCTACCAGTCATTTACTGAAAGGAACGCCAAAATGAAGACTCCCAGGAATGTCACTGACAAAAATCCAGAACTTCCAGACAAAACATAAAGTTCGTATATATCTTGGAAGGTAGACCCGAAGTACTTTCTATATTTTGTAGTCAAAGAAAAGAAAATACCATGAGCAGCCAGAAAGACAAATTATAATATCAAAGAACCACAAGCAAGATCACACAAGATTCATCAACTATCACTTTAGAGGAGCAGAGAACACAGAATAGTATATTCCAAAAGGCAAAAGACAAATGTTTACCATCAAGATTAGCCCAGCAAAACTAAATATCATTTTACAAGAAAAAAATGAGTTTTCAATAAAAGAATTTTAAAATATTCCTTTTTTTAAGCTTTTAAAAACATTCACAACTTAGTACCAACTTACCTTTTTGACCTTATGATATAGTACTCCCTTGTGGCACTCTACAATCCAGCTGAATTGATCTTTTTGTGTTCTCCAATATGCAGCATTATAACTATTGTTGCATTGTCCCCCATGCCTGGAATGCCCTGCTATCTCTGCCCCTTAGAATCTCATTTCCGTCCAATCCTGGCTCAAGAGACACTTCCTACATGAAGCTTTCTCTGATCCCCACAAGTACCCCCTCCTCTACCAACTTAAACTTGGAAGTACAAGTATAATGCAAGTACACACATGCCTGACTATATATATACACATTTGTATATACATGCATGTATGTGTATATGTGTATGTTTACTTATACCTACATAGGTGTAGATATACAATCTGCACATACATATATGTGTGTACATATGTACATTGTGTACATGTTGGCAAAGTAGAGTTCTGGGTCTGGAGTCAGGAAGACTCATCTTCCTGAGTTAAAATCTGGCCCAAAACTCATGATGGAAAATGCTATCCACATTCAGAAAAAGAACTATGAGTCTGAATGCAGACTGAAGCATATTATTTCCTCTTTTTTCTTCTTTTTTTGTTCATTTCTTCTGTCTCATGGTTTCTCCCATTGGTTCCAATTCTTCTTTACAACATGACTAATGTGAAAATAGGTTTAATATGTATATAAAGGTAGAGCCTATATCAAATTATGCACTGTCTTGGGGTGGGGGAGGGGAGAGACAGGGAGAAAATTTGGAACTCAAAATCTTATGGAAGTGAATGTTGAAAACTAAAGACAAATAAATAAATAAATATATATATATATATATATTTAAAAATCAGCCTTAAAAAATCTAGCTGTGTGACCCTGGGCAAGTCACTTCACCCTGTTTGCTTCAGTTTCCTCATCTGTAAAATGAGCTGGAGAAGGAAACGGCAAACCACTCCAGCATCTTTGCCATGAAAACCCCAAATATGGTCACAAAGAGTTAGATACAATTAAAAAGTGACTGAATAATGAATGTCTAGAATATATATGTGTATATGTGCACATATACATGTATGTCTATGTAATGTTATATATACCTAAATGTGTGCATATACAATATACATGCATATATATTTATCTATCTATATCTAGATAGATAGATAGATAGATAGATAGATAGATAGATAGATAGATAGATAGAGAGAAAGCTCCTTGAGGGCAGGGTTTCTTTTGTTTTTGTATCCTCCCTGCCTGGTATTAATGATGCTTAATAAATGCTTGCTGACTGATTTATCTTGCTTTATTTACCCGCTGTGCTCTGGAGTTTGAGAGCTTGTTTGTAAGTTTTCCAGGGGAAGGAAAGTTATTGATTTTAATGGGACTATGAACTTGGGTGGGGGAAAACATCACCATTTTATTGTGGTTTCATTGACCCCTGATTGACATTTCGCATTTCCTTCAATTATTTAAAACACATGATACCGATAAGGGGTCCACAGGCTTCACTCACCAGCCTGGGGAAGGAGGGTCCTTGACACATAAAGGTGAAGGGAGAATCCTGCTCTGAGCTTTCTCTTTGATTGGCCCTGGCAACCAAGAGAATAAGAGATTTTTCAGTCTGTTGAAGACAGGACCAACTTCCTCTTCATCTATTCAATTCAATTAAAAAAGAATTTGTTGAATGCCTCTTGTATACCTGGCCACCGTACTCCTGTTTCCGCGGTTACTTTAAGGTTTGCAAGTACTTGTACATACATTCTCTTGCTTGATTGGTATCAAACCATTTGAGATGGGCGCTACGTTATTCTTTCAGAGAAGAACACTGAGGTCAATGTGTTTATCTTGCCTAGGGTCATACAGTAAGAACCTGAGTCAGAATTTAAACCCAGACCTTAAAGTCAGGCTTTCCTGACTCTGGTCCAGTGGCCTAGCTGCCTTTCTCTTACCTTTCCCCCATGCCATACCAACTCATGTTCCACCTTTCTATACCTATGAATGCTCATCCTTTCTAACAAGCATGAGTAACTTTACATGGTGATCAGATCTTCCTTGTGAATGAATTTGGTTCCAGATGATAGAGACAGTTGTTCAGCTGTCCCCAATAGCTGCACCATTGGAAAAGCTGACATAGCGCCAAAGCATCAACATTGTGAAGGCTGGTCACTATCATCCCCAACTCTACTCAAAGAGGCACACCAACTATTCTTGTAGGGACTGAGGTCTGGGAATAAAATGACCTGGACTCAAACCCCCCGCTACCACCTCCCACACCCACAGCATCTGTAGTCACTGCTGTACAAACTAGACGCATTTTCTGGGGCTTGCCTGCATTCCAATGTCGTCTTCAGCTGGAGACAGCATTCAGCAAGGCCCAATGATCAGCTCTGGCCATGAGGATGGAGCATGTTCTCATTCTTGTGGGTCTTCCCAGTCAGGTGCCTGGAATCTGTGCTATCAGCCCTCCTGAGAACTGTCACATTGTTTGACTGATGAATCAGTGTCTTAAGAGCCTCTGATATTTGCTAGCCATGTAACCTTAGGAAAGGTACTTCACTCTTCTCAACTGGAACTCCCTCATCTCTAAAATGAGGGGGTTGGAGCAAGTGGTCTCCGATGTGCCATCTAAGGCCAACTCTATATAACATCTTCTCCCTCTTTATCCACTCCTACCCTCCTTCCAGCTGGAATGTGTGTTTCCCACACCGGTGAATAGATAGCACCATCTGGAAGAATGAGCAAGTTCTCTGTAAGACAAAGTTCATTTCTTATTCCATCCCTCCATGGATCTGGGAGCTGACAAGTGCCTGGCCAAGTGGGCCTTCCCAAAGAAAACTTCTCCTTGCCCACCCCACTGTCCACCAGGCTCCACTAGCCAGGCTTCCTTTCTACTCCTTGATAAACATACCTCACTACTATAGAGTTATCATGGCCCATAAGAATGAAATCCAATTCAGGGTTGAGATGAGGAAGTGGCTATGAGAAAACCTCCCTTTGTGTACGTGCAGAAAAAAAGTTCAGGGAAACCACAGACATCTGTTACTTCAAAGGTAAGAGATGGAGACAGATGGGGGAAGGGAGACAGAGG
>JAQQSW010000261.1:0-59192 GCA_028646575.1 Pseudocheirus occidentalis
AAAAAAAAAAAGAAACAGGACAATCATCAGAGCTTAGAATGGCTCCTAAGGCCAGTTTGCTTGAGAAATCTGACCTAGCTAAAGCATCACCTCACAGATCTGGTTGTGGAATTGTAGGTTTAGTGTTAGAAGGAGTCTTATAAATCACTGAGGGCAACCTTGAATCTTTGAGATGTCAGGTGCTAAACATCAATCATGATTGTGGAGACAACCAAAAGGCAAAACTCAATGCTGTCAAAATGGAAAACAAGAGTTGCCTCAGATCTCCAAAGCATGAAGAATTGACTTGAGTATTACTACTGACTCAATTAGTATTATTATTTTCATATGATTCATATTTTCATATGCATATGTATGCAAAATGTATGATTAGTCGGGAAGCCAACTTGCATGTGCAATGCTAGAAATCTTTCGCTAGTAGACTGAAAATCACATGATGCCATTGTTTCACCCTTGGGTTGACATGTTTAACTGTCGTGTGGAGTTTAAAGGCTATATTTTCAGGGCATTATGGAAGCCCCTTCGTGCAGACAGTGAAGGAGATTGATAGAGACTCTAGTTAAGTTGAAGGCAATTGGTTTCAGGTTCCCTTTTGATCTTTCCTTCCTTGTAAAGTCTGTTCCTTTCTACCAACTGGACACTCAGGGTACAACAAAAATTGATTTATCTTTATTTAGAATCAAAACCCCTTATGAAAGTACAGACCACATAAAGAGTGCTTGAAGAGAGTAAGGGAAATACTTGAGGATGATTTTGCCAGTTGGACAAGCAGCAAGGAGGGAGGGAAAAGGGAATAATTACACAATGTCATAGAATAGGGCAAACAGGTACATGCAAGAAAACAGCAAATCCTGTGTTGGCAGATTACCCTTTAATCAGGTCTGTGAGCCAGAGAAGGCTCCAAATGCTCAAGATTATGTCAAGTTTTGGGTTAGCATGGTTCTTCCTTGCTGTCACTCACTGCTGGTACACATGTGACCTCAGCTCCAGGAACGTCTCAGGTTTGTGGCTGTCATGATCCTTGTCCTAGCTGAGGAAAGCTATACTTCCCATCAGCCTCTTTGCTGGTAAGGGGCTACACTGTCATAACATAACACAGTACATTTGCTGCAATTTATAATCGGAGAGAATCAAATATCTTCCCCAGGAGAGTACAACCAGTACTTCAGAACTGAGACATAATCCAGGTTACTTCTGCATTCATTATGCCACACTGCCTTTTAATTTAAAACTTTTGCACATGTAGTAAGCCTAATCACATGGGCATCACAGTATATTGGAAATGATATTGGTCTTTGGAGTCAGTGCCTTAAATGGACAGATCTGGGTTCTAATCCTGCCTCTGACCTTATTTATACAGACTCCAAAAGGGTACAATCCTGAATCAGATTCTTTACTCTGATATCCCATGTTATACATAGGCACATATATTAATTTGGATATCCTTGGCATTTTCAAAGCAATTAGGTTGATGAAGATGTATGTCTCCAGGATAGGACAGAAATTACCCAGGATCTCTATCTTTAATCATGCTTCTGCAATGACGTGTTGGCCCATGACTGAAGGGATGGGATCCTACTGACAAGCTAGGTTCTCCCATGTTAAATGGGTGTCAAAGGGGGAAGAAACTGTGAGAGCAGTTATTTTTAGAGAATATTCCAGGAGGTGAGCATGTGAAAGAGAAGTGGGGACAGCTGCCTCAGTGGAATGGGAGTGGGTACAAGCCAAGTGGAACAATGGAAAGTGGATATCATTGAAAAGAAAAGAGGAGAGAAGGGAGATTGAAGAGGAGAAGCAAAAGGAAGAAAAGGGGAAGAATGGAGAGAGGAGGGAGAAGAGAGGAGAGAAAAGAGGAGAGAAGAGAGGGAAGAAGGGGGAGAGGAGAGAGAAAGTAGAGAGGAGAGGGATGGGAGAGGAGAGAAGTAAAAGGAGAGAGAGAAGGAAGAAAAGAGAGGAGGGAGAGAAGAGACAGGAGAGAGTTGGGAGAAGTGAGACAGGAAGGAGAACAAGAGGAACAGACAGGAGAGGGAAAGTGGGGGAAGAGAAGGGAGGGAGAGAGAGAGAGAGACTGGAACCTGAAAACATCTTAATCTTGTTGTGAAAATTGTTTTAACCTTGTGGGTTGCCTGAAAGGGTCTTAGATCTCTGTATCACACTTTGAGAATTGCTGCCATAACAGAAAAATGGAAGGAACTCCTGAAGAGACAATCATACCCAGGGGGAGAAATCAAAGGAGATGTCTAGGAAAGAGCAGCTTTCCCCACAAAAGGTTTGGGGAGGCATATGTGTGCCAACCCTAACACCCTGCTTACCAGCCTAGCCTGGCAGTAGATTACCACCACCACTCTGCTGCTAGATTTCTAATGGTTGATTAATTTCCTTATTTCCACTTTCAAGTAGTCTTTCTCCTCACCATTCTTAAGCAAAACTAGCTTTAAAAACCATTGATGAAAAACTCTTTATCTAACTCTGACAGTGTAAAGGTACACGCTACCTACTTCTTGACATCGTAATAATTGCCATTCGAAATTCTCATGCCCCCAACCCACCCTTAGAAACTTTCACAACAAAACAGGACTGAAAGCTTTCAGAAATAGTTCAGACCAAAGCAAATGTTCGTGCTTTATCTCCCAGGAAACTCAGAAACTTTCCAAGAATGAAGTTATGGGAGCAAAGTAGGCACAGGGTAAGTTGTGAGCCTGTAGGACCTTCTCTTTTGGAGACAGCAATTCAGTGTCAAAGAAGCAAGACTGAGGATAGGCAGCATGCAGGAAAACCCTGATTACAAACAGGTGGCTCCAAGCAGAGAAAACAGAAGGGCAGTAAGTCGAGAAGAGCCAGACCCAGGTCTTATGTGCACATCGTTTTTCATTCTGGCATTTTAATGAGGAATAAAAGGAGATTTTTTTTCCCTGCCAAGAAAAAATGTGAAGTTTTTATGATTTTATTTATGTCTTAAACATAACAGGTAAGTTCTTTATACAGCGCACTTGAGATCTCTGGCTAGATTTTTCTAAATTTGTTCCAAGATGCTCAACAACAAAATAATTTAAGACTAAAAATTCAAGTGGACCTCCATGGATTGTAAAGATTCAAGTGCTGGAGTTTATCCCAGGTGCCAGGAGAGAGAACATGCTGAAGCGCCTCAATCATGGTTCATCCAAGTATTTACGGAATATTGGATTCTTCTCCTTTTGTCAGTGAAAACCTCATCTCCAGTTCCAAGTATAATCTCATCCCTCAGCACTTCAGAGTGCTTCACACCATCAAAACTTTCCTTTAAAGCTGGATGCCTTGTGTACATGCATTTCTTGGTGGAAAAATGCCATATTTGTTATTTGAAACAAGAAGCTCTTTTTTCCTAAAATTTGCTACTTAACTTAGAGGGACTTGATTTTCTTTCTTTTTTTAAAAAGAAGAAAGTTGAGGAAAGAGTGAAGACAACTTCATTCAACTTTGCTGAAAGAATACTGTATTGTATGTATATATTATCTTATATAATATACAGGATTTAAATCAGGGAACATTTTTTTCTTCCTATACTAATATTAATATTCCAACTAGGAACACAATTTCACAACACTGTCAAGTGACCAAGCAGACAGACTTGCCCAGCAAAGGATTGTTTTTCAATCTGACTCAAGCACGTGACAGAACATATCATGAAAGCCATTTGTGCCCTAAGTGTCCCTGCACACCTCCTGAAGGTAGCATATTGAGTGATACAGGAAGGGATATGCTGGCAAATGTTTCAACAACTTCCATGGGGAAAAAATGCTCAGACACATGTTTCTGGTTAAGTTTAATGTTTACATTTACATTTATATTTAAGTTTTTCCCTCAGATGCTGACTAGCTCTTTGATCCTGGGTAAGTCAAGAGATGTCATTTGTCTCAATTTGCCCAACTGTAAAATGAGCTACAGAAGGAAAGAGAAAGCATTCAAGCACCTTTGCCAAGAAAACCCCAAATATGGTCACAAAGAATTGGACACAACCAAAAATTACTGAACAGTAATAGCATTATTAACATTCTTTCCACCACTATATTAAATCTAGACAATTAAAAAAAAACAATAAATCAAGCCCAGATTTGTAGTGTTTGTCAATTTGTTCATGCTGAAAATTTAACAATCATCTCTCCAGTTCAAGCTGGCTTCAGCATATCCCTGGATCCAAGTGCTACATTCAGGTCATTGATAGATGGTAATCTTTCTCTTTGATATTTACTGCAATGGGACAGTAGTGTATCATGCATATGGCTCCCTTCCTCATCCAATGCAATATTTATTTTGAGAGCAAAATGTTCTCAAACATCAATAAAAGAAGCCAGAAACAGAGACATAGAGTAGGCTTTATGAGCAACACAGCCCTGTAAAAGATGCACATATATCAATAAAATGGCAAACAGATGACCCATAAAACAAGAGTCTTGCCCCACTAATGCCTTCCTAGACTTCCTTTTGGGGAGCATTAATAAGATGAAAAATAGAAGCTATCACTTGCAAGAGTAGATTAATTTTCTTTTAAAAGATAATATTATTCAGAACTTTTAGGCAGTTATAACATTTAATAACTAACTGAGAGAGAATATGGAAGGAATAATGCCCATTTGTTTCCAACTCTCATCTCTACTAAGCAATTTAAGCCAAAGGTGGCACATTTTAGGCAATAAAACTTGCTCTTCTCTGGTCATTCTTATCCTGTTGACTCTTGGGTTAAGGTCATAAAAGCCTTTGAGATCATACTTTTGTCTTTATTCAAGCCAAACTCTCATGGAGCTTGAGTGAATGTTGTGGGAAAATGACTTTTTGCCTGAAAATGCTAGCCTGGGTACAGGTGACGCAATCTACAGCCTAACCGTTGAGAAACTTTGATAAGGACACTACTGCGGATGGTTAATAATTTACAATGTCACAACTTACACATCTGAGCCCAAATTCCTGGCCCCATTTGCTGAAAATGTTCTCTTACTGAGAAAAGCCTTTGTATTGACATTCCAGTAAGACACGGTTCCAGATAAAAGGGTGGAATAGGATATAAAGCATCCATCTCCCCCATGGGCAGCTAAAGAGAAGACATTATTAAGGGTAGACCAAGTCATGATAAATCCTATGCCCTCTCCAAATTATGGTGGAAGTAGGAAATATTTCATTAGCATGGTGCAATGGCATGGAGTAGTCACTTCATAAATAAATATTTGCTTAACTTGAATTATACCAGAAGGTGATCAGAGTAGAAAACTTCTTATTCACAAGCTCCATTAATTTAGTCAAGACAAGTAAAAAACAGATTTTTCTAGAGTTTTCCTTTAAAGTAACCAGACTGACATTTTAAAGAAGTAAAAGGCTGGATGAATATACCCTGATGAAAGTTTCCCACTGGTTCTCCTCTCTTCTCCAGTCTCTGGTCTTACCTCCTGGAGGTCCTGAGACCATTAAAGCCCTTTCCTCGGCAGAAAGTAAAAATTTTGCTCAAACATCAAATCTATCAGCAGGTCAGTCACCTGATCTGAATGAAACTGACTTAAATCAGAGTTCTCAAGCATCTAACTCTACTACCTCCCAAGCTCTGAAATAAGAGAAGAAACCTATTTTATTAAAAAAAAAAACTTTTGCATTAGTCTTTCTGATTCTTTAAAAATAAACCAATTTTTCCAAAACAGAGAAGAAAAACAATTCTCTGTTCCAGATGACTCTTCCAGTAGCCACCTTTTGTCATCAGGTTCAATTCTAGATTGCTGATAATCTTGTATTTATCAGAACATGTTGGATGCAGAATTGGTTTTACAGTCAGGAAGACCTAGGCTTATGTCTCACCTCTGACATGTGCTGATGTAGCCACAAGTGGAACAAAACCAGCTGAGAGGTATTGTCAAGAACTTGGTATCGAGTCTTCTAAAAGATCTTAGAAAATGTCAGGTTTGGACTTAAAAAGTTTTAGAAGGAAAATTATAAATAGCCACAAAAGAAGGGTTCTGTTATGGATTGTTGGGTAACTTCCCTAGCACCAAACTGTCCATTTTGGTTCACAAGGTACTTTTCTGATATCAGCCCATGGCTCCTGTTCCCTTGAGGAGGCAAAGAGCTGAGAAGGGGGAGCAAGGATGAATTCAAGGCAAAGGCTTACATTTCTAACCAGCATTGCTAAGTGTTTTCTTGAGGCTAATCCAAGCTTCAAGATATTTTTGGTTCTGGTGCTGCCTTCCAGGGGCACAGCAAAGGAATAGACTCATCCTAAACTAACTTTGATGGGTTCAGGAGGGTTTTTCATCCAGGATAGTTAAAAAGGAGAGTCCTGATCACCACCTGGGGAGGAGGGATGAGGGAGAGTTTTCTACCCTAGTTAGGTGTGACTGTAGACCTACCAGGAAGGGTTGAAAATTTGTTAATGAACACATCATGACCCAAAAGTTTCATAAAAGAATGGTCAGAGGTGTTGGGTTTGAGTCTGAGCTTTGCCTCTGTAAATTGATTATCTTTATAGAAGGGACCTTATCAACTAATTAATTACTTTTGGAAAATGCTAAACATAAACCATTCTTCAGCTTTAAGAGATTTTCCCCAGAGTTCCCAGACCTAAGTGACCTTGGGTAAATCACTTACCCTCTCTGGGGTACAGTTTTTTTTTTTCTGTTAAAGAAGAGAGACTAGAGAAAATCAAGGATTTTTAACCTGGGGCCTGTGGATCCCCAAGAGGTCCATGGATAGATTTTTTTGGGGGGGAGGGGCGTCTGTGACCTTAGATGGGGGAAAATACATCATTATTTTCACTAACCTCTAACTGAATTACAAATGTAGGCAACAAACATTATTCTGAAAAGGGGTCTGTAGGCTTCACCAGACCACAAAAGGGTATATGACATACACAAAAGTTATGAACCATTACAAGTTTCTCTGTCAGACTCTAAGCTCCTTGAGGGCAGGGACAATCTTTTGCCTCTTTTTGTATCCCCAGTACTTAACACAGTGCCTGACATAAAAACATTCCCTTAATGAATGTTTATTAATTGATTTGTTGATGACTGAATTCCTGGATTAGATGAATTCAGAGGTCCCTTCCAATTCTTAATCCATAGTCCTATGAAGAACCTCCAGTAGCAAACAGCACCTCAAGCAGAGAGCAGCAATGGTTAGAGGCAGAAAAGAGCACATCTGAAGGGCTGCCAGGAGACAGGAACATTAGATGTTAATCAGGTTAAGTATGAATTGACTGGGAAAAGCTTCCTCTCCTACATCATGTGAATGTCTGGGAGATTGAATCTTTTCTATATTGGGGCACAAAATAAGTTTCCTCCTATTATTTGCTTTTATATTTTGTCCCAATTAAAAGATGTCATTTAATTTATGGTTCCATACTAGTCTGTTGATAGATTATGCAATGGATGAAATGCTCTGGTCACTACCGCAAGAACTTCTGGTTCCTTCACTGCAAATTGTTGGACAAAAAGATGACAAGAGAATGAGCCATGTTTGCCAGACTGGCTAGAAGACACAAACCTTGTTTAAGTTGCTCTGATAGTAAATCATGGGTGAAAATGGAATGCCTGATAATGCTTTGAGTATTTGTCAGCTTGTACTTATGATTCTTGTATGCTTTAAGCCTATTTTTTGTGATAATAAATAGCTGTCCCATATCTGATCTATTTTGTACATTGATTATTTTTGCTGAAGAGACTCTTTGAATTCCTTTTGGAATACCCTAAATATGAGCTATTCCTAGGCTTTGTTTAAGAAGATTTTCCCTAGAATTCCTAGACATAATGAGCCAGAGAATACAAGGTTAGCCTGAGTACCCTTTATGGGGTCAGACTTGAGCCCACAGCTGGAGTACCTTACTGGGAGAGTCACCATTGTGTAAGATATTGTGCTAAGCACTGGATAATAGCTCACAAGGCCCATGAGAATGTGAAAATTTTTGCAAAGTGGCCAATTGTCAAATGTGCTAGTATTTTCCAGATGAACTGAGATCTAGGAATTCTCAGATAACATTCCCACTGAATCACAGAGATGGTAGAAGTACAGAAGCTGTCTGACATACTAAGTTTGGGTTAGTCTAAACTCAAAGGTCAAACAACAAGTCCAAGTTATCCTGATTTAATTATTCATAACAATGCCTTTGGGTCTAGTTCTAAGGTTGAGCAGAATCAAGAACTAATCACACTCTAATAATAATATAAAACTAACAACAAAATGTAGTAGCCCAAATTAGATGTTTATGTCTGTGGAAATTAGTAGAAACAATAAAAAAAGAGTTTTCATTAATTTGTTTAAACTTGAAAGAAACATTTTTATGTCAAACCCAAGCATGAGTGGATATTTTTCTTCTTTTTTTTTTTTAATTTTTTTTGTGCTTTTTTTTTTTTTGGAGGGCAGTTGGGGTTAAGTGACTTGCCCGAGGTCACACGGCTAGTTTGTGTGTTAAGTGTCTGAGGCTGGATTTGAACTCAGGTCCTCCTGACTCCAGGGCCGGTGCTCTATTCACTGCACCACCTAGCCGCCCAAGTGGATATTTTTCAAATAAAAAGATCTTTTCCACCCAAACTTTTATTTGAAATTCAAACCTTAATTTTTATTTAGTTGTGAGGTCAAGAAATAACAGTCATTTACAAGGACATCACATTTTACAGTTAACAAAACCCATACTGTTTTCTATATCATTTGAGCCTCATAGCAATCTGTAAGAGAGTATATTATTATTCCCAATAAGACAGCAGTAGTATTTATTGGAAAAACCTTCCAGAACCTCCTTATTGCATAAGTATAATATAATGTATATATAATAGAATATATAATGCTAAATTTTTTATTTAGATGTTATCTTTCATTGTATTTTAATATTTTTATATCAGAGTCTTGTAACTGGTCAGAGGAATTTTCTGCATTTGTTGATGCAATCACATGGTTTGGGGTGCTTTGGTTTTTAATTTATTATGTTGTTTTCCTAACATTGAACTGTCCCTACTTTAAATCCATCTGGATAATATCAAATGGGATTTGGGATAAATTGCTGGAGTCTTTTGGCAAGAATTTTGCTTCAAACTGTTGAATTGATGTTCGCTTATCATAGTGGTTTAGAGTTCTTTATTTTGTTCTCTCTTGGTTTAAATATTAGGATTATATTTGTCTCGTAAAAAGAGTTTTGCTGTGTGTTCTGCTATATTATAAGAAGAATAATTTTGATAGTATAAGTATTAAATTGTTTTTTATTGATCTGATAGACTTCTTTTAGCAGCTAGGTGGTGAAATGGATGGAATGCAGGGCTTGGAGACAGGAAGACTCATTTTTTGGAGTTCAAATTCAGCATCATAAGCTTACGAGCTGTTTGACTCTGGAAAGTCTCTTAACCCCATTTGCCTCAGTTTCCTCATCTGTAAAAGGAACTGGAGGAAAAAATGCAAACCACTCCAGTCTTTGCCAAGAAAACCCCAAATGAAGTCATGGAGACTTGGACACAACTGAACAATAGACTTCTTTAAATCCAGCTGGACCAGTTTTCTTTTTTTAGTAGTTCCTCCAGCCACTTCAATCTCCTTTTTTGAAATAGGATTGCTTAAGAGAGCTGTTTGGTGCTCTGTTAACTGAGGCATTTTATATTTTTTTGTAGATAATTCCCTACTTTTAAAAATTCCCCATTTTGTTGTCATGATATGGAATAAATAGGTTGTGACTAATCTTTGATTTCTCCTAGGTTATGCTTTCACCTTGCTAATTTTTTATTTCATTACTTTGATTTTCCTTCCTCTTCTTTAATCTGATTGCCTAGTGGTTTGCCGATATTATTAATCATTTTTAAAAGAACTTTTTAGTTTTAGCAGTTCTGTGGTCTTGTTTTGCCAATTCATCTACTCAGCCTCTGATTTTCAATTTCCTCAGTCTACATATTTTGCATTTATTTGTTAGCTTTCTAATTTGTTAGTGTATTTTCCAGAATATCATTTTTCCCCCTCACCAAACAGCTTTAGGGGGATCCCAGAAATTTTGGTATGCTTGATATATGGTCATTATCATCACCATTCACATAAGCTGTTACTATGATTTGTTCTTTAATCCATTCATTTTCAGCACTAAAAAAACTGAAATCCTCAATTGTAACAATATCTTTGGCTTGGACTCTCTGAATTGATTAGTTATCCCTTCCCTATCACAACTTTCCCCATTGTATTTTCCATATATCGCAGGTCAACATCAGAAATGAAATGGGAACTTTCAGGGAGTTTTGCAGAAACTGCAGAGGACATGTGAGGGCCAACAGATGACATAGTTATCCCTTCCATGTCATGACTTTCCCCATTGTGGTTTCTATATATTGCAGGTCAATATAAGAAATTAAACACAAATTTTTAAAGGAATTTTGTAGATGACATGTGAAGACCAGTAGACAATCCAGAACCTACGACCAAATACTTAACCCAAATTTTATAATAAGATACTGTAAGCACCCCATAAAAGAGAAAAAAATTTGGCTTTCTGTAGTACAAAGGGGAAGCCAAAATATTTTTTGTGATTTTCCAAATTACGGGGCACCGCACACCAGCCCTCATGATGTAGAAAGGATAACTGGACTGGACCAATTGCAGTACGGTTTATTCCAGGATACCACAAGACCTTCCTTCAGCATGATTTTTTTTTGTGGCTTTCCTCATAGAAAATTAATTTTTAAATAAATTCTAGGTGTGGTTTCTAAGCAGCTGAATGATGATTTGCCTTCACCTTCAAACAGGATCTGTAATCCCCGAGATAAGTGGGGAGAGGCACAAAAGCTGCATGCCTTTCCCAGCTCCCATTAAACGGAAATGCAGATAGAGTTACAGCATCAGTTGGCAAGAATGACTCACTTCAAATCTGGACTGAACTTCCTCAGGGGGTTCTGTTCCACATCCTTCCAATCTGATAATTAGAGGCAAATCACCACCACCTTATTGCAAATGACTTGATGTCACTGATTTCAAAGCCACTGCTTTGGATGCAATCAGAATTATGCAAAGGAACTCATGTTTAGGGAAAGGAAAAACTTCAAAAGATCCCGCCCTCCAAGCTAAGTCCCTGATCAGATTAAAATGACTCATCATTCATATTTCTCTCCACCTTCTTTTTCTTTTCTTTCCCCCAGATCCCTCAACTCTTTATGTGTTCTCTGAGCAACATCAGCCTATTCCAAGGGACAACCAGGCATGAGACAACCTGTATTCTTGTGGAAGACAATGGGACTGTGTGTCTGGAGCTGGAAAGGGCCTCGTAGGCATTTCAGTACAAACCCTTCATTTTATAGAGGAGGAAATTAAGCAAGCATTTATTATGCGCCTACCATGTATTTCTCAGATTTACATTTGAGAAAATAATGATCTTTCATGAACAAAGGAAAAGCCCCATCATTTACTGCCCCATTCCTACTTAAAAAAAAAAATCAGACCTGTGATTTCATTGGTATAGGTAATTTTGGTTGAGAAACACCTTCCCCACTCTTAGGAACTTACAGTCTTAGGGAGGTATCTGAAGCCCTATAGGGTTAAATAACTTTCCCAGGGTCTCACTGCCAGTATGTGGCAGAGATGGGACTGGCACTCAGGTCTTAGAATTTTTAACACAGAATTTCTATCCAACTAGGTGGTTCAGTGCATAGAGAGCTAGTTTGAAGTCAGGAAGATCTGAGTTCAAATCTAGTGATGCAATCCAGGGCAAGTCATGCAATCTGTTTGTTTCAGTTTCCTCAACTGTAAAATGGAGCACCTACCTCACACGCTTGTTTTGAAAATCAGATGAAAACATATTTGTAAAGCCCTTAGCAATAGTGCCCTAGAAATAGCACCCATAGGCCCTGCACAAACGCACATTCCCTACCCCTACTACCTCAATGAAATGATGTGGCCTGTCAGCAATTGTTCTCCTGAAATCTGCCTAGCCCACCTTGAAGTTTGGTCCAGAGCCTTGAAGTTATGGAAACTGGCCACTTCCTGGGAAGCAGAGGCATGACTCTTCCTTTGACTCAACACATAGTGGGCTCCCAACAAATACCGTCAATGGATTCTTCAGGTTCCTGTTTGGATATGGCCACTCTGGGATCTTTATTGGGATCTCCATCCTCACCATCAATACTCTGACAGAGACAAATAGTGGTTGAAGGTGACAGTCCACTCTCACTTGGCTTTAACTGAAGCTGGGACTCAATACAGTCACTGTATTAAATGCAAAGGCCATTTTGAGGGTATTTTACTTAAGTAAAAGGGGAAAAGGTTGAAATGAAGAGCAATGAGGCGTTCTTAACTTAATTATGGCGCTTGACTCTGAAGGAATAGCATTTTCATAGAACTGTCAACACTCCACTGTAAATATTTCATGCAGATTACACATATTAACAAATGCTAACAGTGTCTGGCATGGAGTGCACAATCAGGTTCCTAAAAGGAAAGAGGAATCTAGGACTTCTGAATTCGATTCTTTGATGCATCTTTATTAGATTTTCTTAATTATATTGACTAGTTTTCCTTTTGACCCTCTTTACCTAGCCACAAAGGCAGCTCCGTGATACAGTAGATAGGGCACAGGCTCTGGAGTTAGGAAGACCTCCAACCTGACACTTGGTAGCTGTATGACCCTGGATAAGTCACTTAACCCTGTTTGCTTCAGTTTCCAAGGCAGGATTTCTAAAATGAGCTGGGGAAGAAAATAGTAAACCACTCCAGTATCTTTGCCAAGAAAACCCCAAATGGGGTCACAAAGAGTAGGACACAGTTGAAATAACTGGATAACAACAACCTAGCCATAAACTGGACACTCAGTCAATCAACAAACTTTTATTAAGTACCTACTATATGATATACACTATTTTAGGCAATAGAGACACAAAGGCATAAATATAGAGCTTACCTAATATTGATGAATAATAATTGTAACAATAACTCTATATGTATATGTATATGTATAGCTCTACAATTTACCAAATGTTTTCACATACATTATACCATTTTGTTCTTAAAACAATCCTGAGGCAGCTAGGGCAGGAATGTTATATCTATTTTGCAGATGAAAAATGCAAGCGTCATTATGTTGCATGGGAATGTCATTGGCATGAGTACTTCCCTCACCTTTCTCTATCTCTGGGCTGACTCACTCACTCCAACTTGTACCTAATGCAGGCAGTTTGCAGGGAGGATGGTGGGTTCCTGGATGGGAGTGACCATGTGCCTACAACTAACTCTCATGGTTGTGGGGAAACTATGATTCCATTATTGACACCTGTAGCTGCCGAGCCCCAATAGGAGGGCACCCCATCCCATTATCAGCCGTGGAGATACCATGAACTCTTAATGATAAGTCATTCACTCAACAGTACGTCAAGCAAGAGTAGTAGTAGACACCCCCTCTCCCTATTAACTTGGTCCCACAAGTGCACACAGTGTCCATGGGAATGATGGTACAAACTCACAGAAACTTGTCAGGGAGGTTTACAAGTAAGAAACTATATGCCCAGGCAACTCACAACTCTTGTTTTTTTAGGGAACAGTCTATACTAAAAGTCACCAACTGGATGGGGCCTCTTCTCTGTTGGCTGCTCTACTCAAACTGTTCCTTGGCTTAGGTGTAAGTAATTATTTTGCTCTTTTAGCAAAAGCAGTTCCCATAAACCTAGGATTTTCAGAGCTACTCAGGTAATTCTCCTGGCTGGGCTCTGGGAAGCTCCCCCTCCTCATGCCATAGGATCCAGTCAAGGGCAAAGAAATAGAGACATTTCTCCTATTGTAAGCCTAGGAAGCAGTAAAGAAAAGGCAGATGAGCCTCTCCTTTCCCTTACCACCTCTGTAAGAGCAGAGGCTTAATCTCTGCTCTAACTAGCTCCTATCAGCAATACTTTTCTTCCAAAAGTAACTTTTCCTCTATTTACCTCAGCTCTCAATACAGGTGCAAAGCATGCAGTGGTAATCTAGACTGACTCAGGACTAGCTCTTGGTAATTTAAATCCAATCCTGGAGCATAATGACACACCTGTAGGGCATCCACCAGTTAACAAAAGGAAGGTTTTTTAAAATTTTGTTTTGTTTTTTTTTAGCTGTTTTATAAAAAGGAACCAGAACAATGATATACAACATTGAGGTTAGGTATATGCACAGCGCCTTTGCTCTATATGGAAATGAGTCTAGTCAATTTGGCAGGGTGTCGTGACTCATGTGGCCTTGGGACATCTGCCAACTTGGAAGGTTCACATAGGTGGGACTTTTTGTGCCCTTAGGTAACAAGATGCCATTTTAGGATGGTCTGTGACCACCAGGATACTGAGCTAACAAACACGAACCTTAGACCCTTGGTGAATCAAGACTTGAGAATAGTTTCATTGCATTTAGGGAAAGAATTAGCCTAAACTAAATGGCCGAGCGGAGGAATACCCTGGAATACATCAATACCACTATGGCCTGTCTTCTTCTAAGCGACTCAGCAAAGGCAAGGTAGGATCTGATCTCTTCCCTTAGCTATCCATTCAGAAAAAGGCAATATACAATTGACCTATAGCCACCAAAAAGTTAAAGTTAGCAGGTTTCCCAGCTGTCAACCTCAACGTCTTCATATTAGTCATGGGTAATTTAGTTTCTGGGAAATAAGACACTGTAGTCATCTTTATCTGCACAAAGAACTTTTCTTTTCTTTCTCTCAGGTTCACTTAGAACTTTCTGTGTTTCTGTTCCTTTCCACAAATAAAACTGTCCAGATCTGAAAGGGGCAGGGCCTTACAATTACCAAAATGATTTTTGGAAATTAAAAAAATTAATAGTAGCAATTTATGGTAGAAATTGAAAACCATGAAACAATGATCTGGAGTAAATGCATTCCGACTAACTGCATTAATAAGAGCTGCTGATTGTCCTATGAGTCATCAGCAAATAATATTTATTGGGGGAATTAAGCTTATTGGTCTATAAACTATGCTTTCAGCTTGACTTGGCCAAACTCTCTGCATCCTGTGTTGGGCATAGCATTTTCCCATTTCTATTTTTTCTTTCCATTTCTTTGATCTTTTATAAGATCAAAGTTGAGAGCTTGTTGAACCTGAGACTCTCTTCTTTTCTCTATACTCTCTTCATTAATTCATCAGTTTTCATGGATTCAGCTGTGATTTCTGTGCAGATGATTCCCAGACTTATATTCAGCCCTCATCTCTCCTCAACTCTAGGCTCATCGTGCCTACCACTTGCTGGATATCTCCAGGATGCCCTGTTGCTATTATTGGAAACTCAACACATCCAAAATGGGATTATTTGCTCCCATCTCTTGCCTCCAAATGACTATTTCCATTGAGGGAACTACCATGATTTCAATCATCCACCTCAAAGTTTTCCTTGACTCTGCACCCTCCTACCTCACCAAGATCCATTCACAAGCCAAATGTGGCTCCTTCTACCCTAACACCTTTCTCTTCGTCTTCTTCGCTCCCTCCTCTTCTTTTCCTTCACGATGTCACCACCCTACATTAGGCCCTCAATGCCTCTGGCGTGAATGATTGCAGCAGCCTTCTGTTTGGGCTCCCTCCTTCTGTGGTCTCTCCCCATTCCAATCCTTCCTCCATAATACTTTTCCTAAGGCACTTTTGGTGTCATCTCAATAATTTTCAATGGTTCCCCATAGGATAAAATACATACCTCTAAAGACCTATTCAATTTGGATCCCACCTCTCTTTCTAAACACTTCATTTCAAGTCCCCAGAAGACTTCCCTTCATATGCTCTATGCTGCAAATAGACTGACCTGGGCATTCTTCCTTGAGTTCAGTAGTCCATCCTCATGACGTCACAAAGACTGTCACAACTCAGAAACCTTTGTTTCCTTCGAGGCTTGGCTTAAATGCCATTTCCTGGAGGAAGCCTTTCAGGATCCCTCTAGTTATGTACCACTAGGCAGTACAGTGGATTAAGTGAAGACCTGAATTCAAATCCAGCCTCAGTCCTTGCTAGATGTGATCATAGGCAAGTCACTTAACCTCTGCCTGCCTCAAGTCTCTCCTCTGTAAAATGGGGACAATGACAGCAGAGTGTGCAAGAGTCACTTAATAAATACTGAGTTCATTAGATATCAAAATCCCCTCCTATCTTGTTCCTAATGGGAAAAAACCCCAAAACTCAACACACAAGAGACCTAGATGGATTCCTCCCCCAAATGTCTAGTAAAGGTTGGAGAGGGAGAGAAAGGGGAGAGGATCCTGTAGCCTCGTGGTCACATGGGACCCTCTAAGTCTTCAAGTGGGGCCCTAAGCCTGAATCCAAACGTCACAGAACAAATCCCCTTAATAAAAGGATTTGTTCTATAAAACTTGGGCTCTGTCAAAAGCCGCACCCAAGGACCTAGGAGGGCCCCATTTGGCTCCCTGACTACATTTGAGAAATGTAAGACAGCTAGCTCCAGACAATCACCATAAATAAATACTGCTAGGAAGGAGGCAATGGTGTTTTAAGACCAAAAATGGACCTGAGAAAGTCTCTTCTTTTGAAAATGTTCGAGGGCAGCTAAGTAGTGCAGTGAATAGACCACTGGCCCTGGATTCAGGAGCTCTTGAGTTCAAACCTGTCCTCAGATAGTATGACCCTGGGCAAGTCACTTAACCCCAATTGCCTCAAAAAAAAGTAAGAAAATGCTTGAAATGGATCCAGGGAAGTTTCAAGAAGAGACAAATAAGACCAAGTCAATGAATACAGGATTCAGAATGAATTTCAAGGATTATCATATATGGTTAAAGGCTATGTGGTTGGTTGAGGAAGCTGATTATTGGTATTTGAGCTAATATCCCAGAAACCCTGAAAACTGGGGTCAGCAGGACTCCCTCTAGGGACACTAGCTGCTTTCTGGGTATGGTCCCCCTGCCCTCTATCCCTCCTTTGAATGCCAAGTCTAAGGGAAAAACTCAGGTGTATGAAGTACCTGTGTATGCTGGGCTAGATTCCTCCACCCTCATCCCCTCTATGGTGTCTTAGATTTTATCCTACATGGCATGGAAGCCTGGTCCCCAAAATCTAATTGGTCCAGGGGGCTAAAGTTCAAGCTTCACTACTTTGGATAAAGTTTCCTGGTATCCTTAGGCCATATTGGAGAGGCCTCTAGTTCACAAGACCCACCCAGGTGATGTTGGGGCCCTTCACATTGGGTGGAAGTCCCAAAACGAATCAAGTAGCACATCCTGCTCAGCTGAGCAGTTGAATTTCCATATGGAAATGAGGGAGGCCCTGTATAGTCAAGCTTTGGGCTACATCCCTTCTACACCAAGACTAAGTAAACCTCCTTCCATTAACTCTTGAATGACCTATGAGTGTTTCATTTCATTTCAGTATTTGACTGAAACCACCAAGGAACTGGAAACTTGGCCTGGCTCAGCCCATCACACTACTAATCAATCAGTCAATCAGTACTCAGACATATCATTCAAAGACCTACCAGTACCCAGGGAAGGTGAGTTAATTTCCCTAATAAAGCAATATCCAAGTTATCCTTATAAACAAGGAACTAACTTTGACAGCAGAATGTCACATAAAGGCTTCACCATAACAAAAAGGTGAGTGTTTAATAGGTTCATCCTCTGTAACTAACTTTCCAGAACTAAAGTCTACTTTTCCCAAGAGTTAGCACTAATTATTTTAGGTCTGCCTTTATATTAAAAAAGCCTATTGCATCTCTCAGAAAAACCAAACCAAACCCCCACTCTCATTACTCATGGAGAACAGGTCTAAAGCTTTTCTTCCAGGAAGCTCCATACATTGTTTTCAACTTTACAGATGAAAACCAAAAGCACAGAGATGTACAGCCAGGAAACGTGAAAGGGAAATGCAGATACATAGATAAAGAAGCAAGAAAAGTCCCAGAATGAAGAAAATAAGCTTTATTCATCAGCAGGTGTTTTATTCCCGTAAGCCTCCACAATAGAAACAGAATTAGGGAGCAAAATGAATGCCCCTCCCTCCTTTGTTGTCCCCAGCCTGGGAATCTTTTCACATTCAAATGAATATCCCTCAAACTAATTAAGACAAGATCCAATGCTTTCATTTCTGCTCATTAGAGAATAACTTTCTGGTCATAAATTCTTGCCAGAGTCCGAGGGAAGGGTCCCCAGGCTTTCCCCATTTCCGGTTGGACTCCATCTCTCAGGTGACAGCACACAAGAGGTTAAATTAAATGTTAAAATACAAAAGTACATGACTGACACACTTACTCAGGGCAACTGGGAAAATATGAGAAACAGTCATTTGTATTTGAAAAGCCTTTTTTCTTGAATAAGCTCCTAATGTTTTACAGATGGTAGTTTCCAAGATCTCCCAAATCATCCTGTGAGGTTAACATCTTAGACCCATACTGCAAACTTTTAAACCGAGACTTAGCAATTTTCCCTCTTACAAGTCATGTATGTGTAGCACAGAAAAATGTTTTCTTTGTATGTCTAGTGCTTCTATTAAGTTTTAACATATGGTTGTTGATTGATTAGTAAAATCTAGAACTCCCAGACTTTGAACTACACTGTAGTAGGGAGTTAATAAATGCATTGGTCTGAAGTATACCGTGTCATGCCGGACACAAGAGTTTGGAAAATTTAAATGAAAACTTATGACATCATCATCAAGGCCATTTTTTTTCTGACACACCTTATTTTGTGGTCCATCATCCCTCAACACGCTAGAGGTGACCAAATTTAACACCGGTGGCTCTTATGAGCAGATTCTATTATATAAATATGCACAAATGTAACTTCTTGTGTATTTCCTCATGTTTGCAACCGTCTTTGAATTTTATGCCATTGAAAAAGAATTTTTTCACATCCCTACAATTTCAATAGATATGTTTCTTTTTCTTGTTACATGTGTTCTCATCTGCTGTTGCCTCACTCATTTGAGTTCTCATCTTTATTACCATTTCTCATATATATTTTCTAATGAGATAATATACATAACATGCATTGCAATCATTAAGGCATTACCATAAATGCTGCTGCTGTTCAGTCATTTCAATCATGCCTAACTCTTTGTGATCCCATTTGGGGGTTTCTAGGCAGAGACACTAGAATGGACTGCTCTTTCCTTCTCCAGTTCATTTTACAGATGAGGAAACTGAGGCATCCAGGGTAAGTGACTTGCCTGGGGTCACCCAGTTAGGAAGTGTCTGAGGCTGAATCTGAACTCCTGAAGATGTCTTCCTGATTCCTAGCCCAGCATTCTATCCACTGCACTTGTTAGCTGTCTCATCACAAATGCTAGCTGTGATTATTGTACATTAATTATGATTATATTTTAACTTTGCCTAACTTAGAGAAAAATTATCTTCTTACCTACTTTTTGATATTATACTTCTGTTTCATTTAGCTAAGTCAATCAAGAAGCATGGATTGGGGATACAAAGAAAATAAAAAACAGGGTCCCTATCTCCAAGAAACTAATATCCTTTTTGTTTTGAGGCCATTAGGGTGTGGCAATTGTGGCAAGTGACTTGCCCAGGGTCACACTTCTAGCAGGAGTCTGAGGCCAAATTTGAATTCAGGTATTCCTCACTCCAGAGTCTGTTCTCTATCCACCATGCCCTTCCCCAGAAACTCACATTCTCAAGGGGAAGACAGCATGCGAGCAACTACATACCCATATGAGCTATCCAGTGTCAATGGGAAGTAATCCAAGAAGGAAGGTACTAGTCATTTAAAATATAGTTGGACTTTTGGACTCCCAAACTCATGTCTAGTTTATGATTCCCATAAAATGAAAACACTATCTTCCTCACGTTTTGTTTGCTTCTGCTGAATGAAAGTTAAGAATCAGATTTTTTTTTCTCCTTGGCTGAATGTTGTTTGAGTAAGTCTACAAGTCCTCTGGACTTCACTTTTTATGCCAGTATTTTAAATCAATTTTAAATTAATTGAAATGAAATGAAATGTCACCTTGCTATGTGTTGTTAGTGAAACTCTCCTTATTTTCTCTCCCATTTAATTTCTGACTTTACAGAAGCTCAGCTCAGATGTTACTTCCTCCATGGAACTTTTTCCTGACATTCTTGTCACTAATGCTCTCCCCTGCCTCAAGGTACCTTGTGTTTATTTATCTCACCCCACTCCACCTCAGTAGAATGTAAACTCTTCCAAGGAAAGGACTGTTTAATGTTTTTGTATTTCTGTCTCTAGTGCTTAGCAGAGGGCCATGTACACAGGAAGCAGGTACTGAATAAGACAAAATTCTGAATATGATTTTTTAGTTTTCCTTCCACACATCCCCAAATGGATGTACCTATGGGGCCTTTTGTTTATTTGGAAAGAAATCTGCTAGAAATATTTATAAACTACAGTGTCCTATGTGGGTTTACTTTATCCCAGAATATTTCAATTCACCAAGAGAAATTAAATTTTTATCAGATAATTGAATTTTATAGCTGGAAGGGGTCTTTTGAGTCAAATCCTCTGTGTAATCAAGTTCTTTCATTTTACAGTCTTGTGTATTTCTTCACTAATACCCTCCACCTCTGTAAATTGTAGTCTTAAAGAGTTTGGGGTATGGGGCAGAGGAGAGGAACTGAGAGTGAGTTGCCCACGGTCCTATAACTAGTGGGCCTTGAGTCTCACTTTTTTGACTCCAACCTGGTCCAAAAACCCTTACTGCCTCTTAACGAGGCACATAGAATATGAAAATTTTAAAAAATGATAATTTCCCTGCACTCAGGGAATCTTTTTATCTAATAAAGGAGATAAAATACATATATAAATTCTCATAATATTCAGGTTTTGTGAAGGTGTAATGAGTGCTACAAAATTCTCTGTGTGGTCCAAGAGACAGAGAGATGTCTTCACGAAGATTCCATTTGCTCAAGTTTTTTTAAGTATAGTCAGAAATCATTCACAGAACTAGGAGGTAACAACATTTCAAGTACAACGAAATCATGGCCAAAAGCCATGTGGGGGAGAGAGGAAGTAAGTCAGGTAAAGTATGGGGCATTCGGTTGTTGAGATAAGGAGGAAAATAGTTAAGATGGGACTGAACTATAGAGTTCTTTGAATGCCAGGCTAAGGAACTCGTAGCTTTTATTCAGTGGTAATGGGGATGATAAAATCAGAGTGATGCTTTATTCCTCTAATTATTTTTATATCGATGCTATCCAAAAGTCATGTGTCTTTGACATTCGCAGGGTCATTCCTTAGCTGGATGGTATTCAAACGTTTTAACAAGGAAATGCAGTTTTCACATACCAGTAGGAATCCAACACACCTTTGTTTGTTGAAATAGCTGCCAGGTAACTCAGATATCAAATTGAATAGCAGGTGTATGCCAAAATTAAGTAATTAAACTTAAAATTGTCTTTACCAAGAAGAAAACTTGGGACAGGCTATAGAATATGAATTTTAAAAATATAAAGCCAAACTATAGCAACCCGATTTTATATAATAGACCAAGTCCAACTTGCTTTGTAACTAAAACATCAGTGACCTGGCATCAGTATAGCTGCTACCAGTATTCTTTTCTGTATAATCATCTATCCAATACTCACTAGTAACACCTGGATATAATAAGGCAAATAATATTCACCCTCCAGACAAACAAAGGCTTGGTGCTGCTGCATAGAGTAGGAATGGTATATGGTTAGATGGAAGAAAGAAAACAGATAGGTGTTAGTGAAAAGAGGTCTCACAGCTTACCTAGAAATCAGCTTTGAAAAAGAACAGTGGAAAAGAAGGTAGAAAGCATCCACTTCTTACTTGCTATAACCATGAATTAAGTTTATTGAAGGTGAGTTTGTTTATTTTTTAATCTCCATTTTGGAAATAAAATTATTAGCAACACTATGATTACTAACAATAATACTTTGACTTTGACACAGATCAACTTTCACCCAATCAACAAGCATGTATTAAGCACCTATGTGCCACAGTACAAAAGCCAAATTGAAATAGACCCTGCCCTCTAGAAACTTGCATTCTGTTAGAGGAAACAATAAACGTGTAACTAAAAAGAGCACAGGCTCTCAAGGGACTATTCCCACTCACACAAATGAGTCAGATTCCTAGACCATAAATATTATGGTCTAGGAGAAAACCCAGAGGGCTAAAGGGCATATCTTTTCTAATGCTATCACTCATAAGCCCCCATCAGTGCATCTCTCTCTCTATGGTTATCAGTTGATAATCAGTTAGTCAGCCAGACTTAATTACTATTTAGAAAGGAGTATTTACTGCAGGCTATATAACAAGAGAGAACAGTGTTACAGAAACCCAGAGAAGACAGAGTATCTAGGAAGATAGGGTAGTCCTGAAAGTGTCAAACCCTGCAGAAAGATTAAAAAGGATGATGATTAAGAAAACTTTATCAGATTTGGCAAACATAAGATACTGGTAATTTGTAAAGTTATGGTTTCAGTTGATTCAGAAACCAGATTGCGTAGTTAAGAAGTGAAAGGGAGAAGTAGATACAATGTGTATAGGGAGATTGTTCTAGGAATCACTCTACCTCTTTGGAACTCAGTTTCTTCATCTATAAAATGAAGAGACTGGTCTAGAGGACTTCTAAGTTTCCTTACAACTCTTAAACTGTGATCCTAATTATATCTCTTGTATTTGACCTGCGTGAGAGTTACACAGGAAGGGCAGTCATTGATGCATTGTAAAATGTACTGTTAATGAGACTATCCCTATCATGAAATCACAGATCCATTGGAGCATTCTGTGCACTATACTTGACTCAGTGTAACCAAGATGGTGTTATATTATTTACTCTTTTAAGCAAGAAGACTACACCCTTGGTTCATACTGAACTTGATTGATACTGACTTAAAATTCCTGATTTTGTTTTTCTGCATATGAACTTCAATTAAACCAAATGTCCCATCTAGTATGCTTTTAAAATCAACTCTTGGTGCCTAATTGGAAAACTGCACAAATCCCTATTGGATTGACTCTTGTTGCTTTTAGTCCTGGTGGCAAATACCTGTTTCAGTTTTGAATCAATCATCTGAAATGACCAGTTGCTGCACAATTCGCAAAGAAATATCTAAAAGCATCAGTGGGACCTACAAAGAAGTGAACAACAGCTATTTTTTTTGCCCTCTATAGCTCAAGGCAAATCATACTAGTGGTCAGAAAGAACAACGAGAGGACCATTTTCTTGCTGAGAAAGACCAGTGTTGCATAACCACCTGCTGTTGCAAGGAAGGTCTCATCTTCTCCAAAACCACAACATGCATATCACCTTTCATTGATATATTTTATACCCTGTCTCCTCAGATCAAAACAGTCACCAAAATGGATGAATGACTCTACATTAGTGCCAGAAATAGTGAAGCTTCCTCTCTCTGTTTCCAATTTTTCCCTGAGACAAAAATAATTTTAAATAATAATTTATAAAACCCATACTTTTCATGTTCTCACTTCATTTGATACTCATGTCATTTCCAAATATATAATTTATGTATCTCCACCCCATATCAGGCACAAAGGGAGAGATGATTTTGGATTGGAAGAGAGACTACATTAGGGAGAAAAGGGATATTTGAAAGAGGCAAGAGGCAAGGTACAGATTTTGAATGGTCTAGAGTCACAGGCATCTTGGTAAAGGTGCCACTGAAACATATCTCGTTATTTTTATTTATTTATCCATTCACTTATTTATTTGATTTTTAGAGGGGGAAGGCAGGGCAATTAGGGTTAAGTGACTTGCCCAAGTTCACATGGCTACTAAGTGTTAAGTGTCAGAGGCTGGATTTGAACTCAGGTCCTCCTGACTCTAGCTAGCATGCTCTATTTACTGCACTACCTCGCTGCCCCAGAACATGTCTCTTTATTCCCAGCATCTGCACCCTGTAAGACTGCTAAAAGTGAATTTCTCTTGTGAAATCCTTTTCACCTTGGTTGGGCTGAGATTTGATCCTATTCTCAATTCCTGTGTCTTTCACTGTCCAATGTAATCCATATAGTTTTCCTAATTATGGTTTTACAATTTACTTTGGTAAATATATTTGCTTGTCATCTATAATTCTCTGTAAATACCTGCCAAAGAGTGAGCTATTATCTTCCCCTTTGGAGAGAACATGGAAGATGAATTTTATCCTGAACTTCCAAAAGGACATTGTACAAATATTTCAAGTAGGATAGATCAATAAGAGTCTGTCTATGCCCCCCTTGAGACAGGAGAATGAAGGAGGGACATCCAACCATAGCCCAAGTCCTGCTCCCAGCAAAGGAATAAATCAGTTTCCCCAAGGGTGGGTCAAATCCCAGATTGGGTCTACCTATAAATGTTACACACTTATGGACTAAATCCCAGAGCAGATCCATCTATAAATCCAGTCCCCCTTTATGTTAGGTGTGGCAGCCAACCCAGGATTTATTCTCACACTTTTCCTGGTTCTCCAGGTATATAGTCGTCCCATCCCAGATCAGGAGCAAATTATATGACACATTTTGCTGAAGTAACATTGGCACAGTGGCTACATAATTATTGGGAAACTGGCAGGAATAAATCCTCACTGAGGACTGTTGACTGATGCCGATAAGGATATTAGTCACCTTATGGCCCCATTGGGCATTTTCTCAGGGATAATGGGCAAAACATGAATGAAGAACTGTTTTACTTTGTAAGGAAAAGCTTGGGAAGCACTAAGCCTTCCAGATCAGTGGGGGTCCCAGAAAAGTTCAAATTCCACAGTGTCTGAGGAATGGAAAAAGTGTCTAAAAGAAGAAACTGACTTTAGTATATAAATGGAATTTGAAATATGCCCAAGGAAGAAAGCATACAAGCCATGATGTGTAACAAGAGTGGTTTCAGAAATTTTATTTGAAACGTAGGACCTCAGGAGGCCCCTGCAGGAGCTATTAGTCGACGAGATCATCGCGGAGTACATATACTTTACCTACAGTGGCAGGATGGCAGACAAAGCCTAGAATGTTTATGGGTTATTGATGTTCACATGAGCGAACTGAGGCAGATCAGCATGTACCATCTTGTGAATTCAAGATGCCCTAAACTGGCTACTAGGGAGCCAGTCATTTTCATGTTGGACATGTACGGTTAATATTATCAGATCTGCAAGGTGGATGATGAAAAAATGGATTTTGTATGTCCTGTGAGATGCTATCAAATGGAGCTCCTAGCCCAAAGAATTTCCGAGGCCCCTACATACCCAAGTTACATACCTATGGACTAAATCCTAGAGCTTAAGAGAAAGAGCTTAAGTAAAGTCTTGTGATAGTATTGCATTAGTAAGAGGCTCCTCTTCTAATTGACAAGAGCCAGGTCTGAAGAGCCACTGTAATGGGTCATATGGCATCTGGGAAGATAGAAATGCCTCTTACTTGGACATGACTGAAGAACTCCTCCTTCCTAGGTGCCAGTGGCTGCTCCTGCAAGCCTGCTTTGTAACTCCAACATGCTCCACGTCATATTGCCTATGACTTCTGCATTTAATCTAGTCTAAGAAACTTTGTCATGCTGCACTTGTTTCCTATGTACTCACATGCAATCTTTGTATTTGCTATAGTGCAAACAGTTGGAATTTATGTCCTAGGTACTATGTATGTAGCCGATTTCATGTTAACGCTATTATATGTAAATCAATGGGTGTTTGATGGGCACCAAGAACCTCTTCTCTTTTCTACCTCTGGGAGAATCCCATCAGTTCTTGCCGATTTCTATCATCTCTACATGGATCTGAATATCCATCCCCTCCTGAGCTCCAGCATCCCCACCTTAGCTCAGGACCCTCTGATATCTTATCTCTCATCAACATCCTTCTAATCAGTCTCCCTGGTTCAAGTATTCTTTCACTCTTCTAGTTCATTCTTCAGAGTAATTTTTCTTAAGAGCAGATATGATCATATGTCACTTCCTTATTCAATAAACTCCAATGGTTACCATTGCCCATGGGATAAAATACAAATATCTTTGTATGACTGTTAAAGGAATTCACAACTGTATCATAATGTATCTTTCCAGACTCCTACAGTCTTCAAACTGACTATACTGGCCTTCTCTCTGTTCCTCACACATGACAATTCATTTCCCATCTCTGGACCTTTCCACTGACCATCCCCCATGCCTAGAATGCCCTCCCTCCTCCCTCCTGCCTCCCAGAATCCTTCTTTTCTTTTGCACAACAAACTGCTTTGTCCAGGAAGCTTTCCTGATCACTCCACCAATTGCCAATGCCTTTCCTACTGACCTATCTTGTTTTTACCCGCTTTTTATTGATATTTATTTCTATTGATTCTCTATATTTATGTCATATGCTTCTATATGCTGTCTTCCTACTTTGTTGAAAGTAAGGATTGTTCCTTCCTTTGTGTTTGTATACCCAATGCCTAAAACAGCACCTAGCACATAGTAGGTATTGAATAAAGATTTGTTGAGTAATTTATTGCATAATTTTACTGGGTGGAAGAGAGTAAATCATTTTACTGTTATTTATGAAGTAAATAAGCATAATGCATTTTACATTTCTGTCTCTTCTGACATGTTGCATTTCATTCTATTTTTTTTTTTTGCTTCTCATCAATCTTTTTTTTTTTGTCCTTTATTGTTGCTTTTTTTTTTTGAGGGGGGAAGGTAGGACAATTGGGATTAAGTGACTTGCCCATAGTCACATGACACCTAGCCACCCTGCCCTTCATTTATCTTCTTTTTTTCTTTCCTTTTTCTTTTGGGCGAGGGTGGGGGGTGGGGGTGGGGGGAAGGGAGGCAATCAGGGTTAAGTGACTTGCCCAGGGGCACACAGCTAGTAAATGTCTGAAGCTACATTTGAACTCAGGTCCTGACTCCAGGGCCAGTGATCTAACTACTCCATCACCTGGCTGCTCTTCTCATCTAACTTTTTTTTTTAAATCTCTTTCACTCTCCCCACACTGCTTACTCAATAACAATGATACAAGTTTCTAGAACCACAGTTCTCAAATATTATTAGAATAAATCACTAAGCATTTATTAGGTGCTTCCTATGTGCCAGGCTCTGGGCTAAATAATTATATTTTTATCTTCCATGGGAATTCCATGCCTCATCCTGTCTGACTCTACTTACTGGCACACCCATTTCTGGCAACGTTTATCCGCTTTATACTTTCACCAGCCTCTCCCATCCATCCTCCCCACCAAACCTAGTCAACTCCCTTAAAATCAATGGAAAACACCCAACTTTCTGTTCTTCCAACCAAGTCCAGCCACTTACGTGAGTCTCTAGGTTTAGAATGTGGAAAACTGTTCATGATAAACATAATTAATTTAAAGAAAACTTTAGCAACCTGAATATATAAGGCATTGATACAACCAACCTATTCTGATTCCACTTAAGAGGTGGTTCAAAGAGATGGAGAATTATTATACAGATAGTAAAATAACATGCAAAAAAGACTAGCAATGAATGAAATGCAAATTACAAACAATTTTGAGAAAAGAGAAGTGAAAATTCAGAGTCCATAAAAATGTAAAGAACTACAAGACTATGCATTGCTAGTGGTTTAGGTTTGGGGGGTTTTTTTGGTAGAATAATCTGGCAATACGTAACAGAAGCTAAAAAACTGCTCAAACCCTTTGACCTTTTAATTTCACTAGAGGCAATATAGCTCTAAATATCTACTATATGCTAGGTGCTATATTAGGCATTGGGTACATGAACACAAAGAATGAAACAATCCTTACTTTCAGTGAAGTAGTAAGGCAATATATAGAGAATATAGAGAATCAATACAAAGAAATATAAACACAAAGTGGGTAAGTACAAGGTGGCTTAGTAGGAAAGGCATTAGCAATTGGTTGAGTGGTCAGGAAAGCTTCCTGGAGAAAGCAGTTTCTTGTGCAAGAGAAAACAGGATTTTGTGAGGTGATGGAGGAGGGAGGGCATTTCAGACATGGGGGAATGGGGAGGGGTGGGGAGGAAGGAAGGACAACAAACAGAAGAAATATGAAAAAAGATTTTTAAAAAACAATTTCAACAATCCATTTGAATGGAACCACCCCAACAATAACGGAACCATCATGAATAATGGAACCACCATACTTGCACCCTAACATCACAGTTCCTGAGGTATTTACGGAGATAGAAATTATACTCAAGAGAACAAAGAGAGGAAAACAGCCAGAATGGACCCAGTGTATCTAGAGATCTGAACTAGTGGTAACACAATTGTCAAGGCACTGAGTAAATAATATACAAGGTATCTGAAAGAGGAACTATCTTGAACCTCATTCATATAAAAAGAAGTGAGCAAGAGAACCCCTGACGTATATGTCTACTCTCTCCCTAACAAAGCCTTTAGGAAGGTCATTTATATGTGAACTGAGAATATTCTCATTGAGGAACTGGTAGGGAACAAATAGGCTTTCACCACAAATATTCAACAATGGACACCCATGTTATCATTTTCCAACTGACTCAAAAATGTAGAGGATACATATTTTCATTGTGGTTACTGTTTGTGGACTACTGAAAAAGTATTTGACTTGGTAGAAGAAAACACTATCTTTGAGTGGAAAAACCCAAAATGTTAAGTCAGCTGGTGGTGTGAGAGTTCCAGGTCAGAGAGTGCCACTTTGAGTTGGAACTCAGTTTCTCTGAAGGAATAGTTTGTGGGTACGGAAGGAAAGAGGGGCCAAGGGCAGATGGAAATATATTGGAAATAAGCCCCATGATAAGGAAAGAAGATAGGAAGGATGAAAGAGAAAAGGGTGAGAAGGGGGGCAAGGAAGGGAGAAAAGAAAGAAAGAAGCATTCATCAAGCACCTAGTACATACTGTGCAGTAGCCCTTTTGGTCCAACAACCCTGGGAGGAAGGTGTTAATATTATCTCCCCTTTACAGATAAGGAAACTAAGGTCTGAAGCTAGATTTGAATTTAGTTCTTTGTGACCCCAAGATCCAGCACTTTATCTTTGATACCACCTAGCTATTTCAAGGAGACAGGAGCCTCAGTAGCGGGCTTTTTAAAATAAAGACTTCTTTACCTTTATCAGGCTGCTAGATGGGTGTAGTTGGGCAGGGAGGTAGCACAATGGATAGAGTGCTGGACCTGGAGTTAGGAAGATCTGAGTTCAAATTATACCTTAGACCAGTGGTTCTCAACCTTCCTTCCAGCATTACTGCCACCCTTTAATACTCTTCTGTAGGCATATCTGCATGTGGGCAGAACCATCTGGAGATGGATAGAGGAGTGGTGTCTCAGTTCCTAAGACCATTGGAGATATGTGTTTTCTGATGGTCTTAGGCAACCCTTGTGAAAAGGTTGTTTGACCCCCAAAGGGGTTGTGACCCACAGGTTGGGAACCACTGCCTTAGACACTTACTAAGCTATGTGACTCTAGGCAAGTAATTTAATCCTATTTACTTCAGTTTCCTCACCTGTAAAATGGGCTAGAGAAGGAAATGGCAAACTACTCTAGGATCTTTGCCAAGAAAACCCCAAAATGGGGTCATGAAGGGTCAGACATGACTAAACACTAAAAATTTATACCTTTTTCGGAAATCTCCCCCTGAAACCAAGAGAAATGTCTAGGAAAAGCCCCTACTATTATAATATTAATAAAATTCTGGTTCAACCCCTTTTCCCCTATTAGCATGTCTGAAATCAGGTATTTTTACTATTTCTGAGTCAAGGGTCTCCCTTCATTAGATTAGCCCAAATTAAGTTTCAGGTATGTGCCTCAACCACCAAGTTTCATTTGAATGTTAAAAGGCTATAAAGTGAGGGGTGTAGCTTGTGCTGAGGACCATTAGTAAAAGGCATTCAAGTGGGATTCAGTGATGAGGAATCCTACCTGAAGGAAGGGAGGTCATTTGGATTCTGTGTCTTCCAGGCTCCACCTCCAACCTGCCCCACCACCCTTTCCCCAGCCATCAGGCAGCCACCCCTTTTATAACCACTTCAAGCAATATGGCTTATCAGTAAAATCAGAAAGCATATGGAACAGAAATAATGGCTGGCAATGACCTAGAAGAGCTCTTAGTAGACCCTGTTTTTGCCTCGAATTTATTCCACTCAATAATTTCTCGAGTGTATGTTGGCTGGGACATTATCAAATCATGTGAATCTTTCTTTCTCTCCCAAACCTCCTTGGGCATTTTTATGGTCTTTCTCTGTACTTTTAACTTGCTTCTCAACAAGGCTGTAGCTTATGGATAAGATTCGGTAGTTTTCCTTTCCATCATTTGTTTGGATGCCAAGTCTTTGCTTGGACCTTTCTAGAAAGAATATTCTCTGCTGGATGAATTTCATCTAGTTCTATACCTTAGACCCTGAGCACAGCCCTTGATAGTATGATATTAATAAGCTATTAAGGTATTAAGGAGTTTGCCTAAGCCTGCTTTAAAAAGTAATTTCTCTCTGAATCAGAAGGGAATGAAGATTAGCTGAGCAAACAAATTAGACACACCCAGGCAGATAGGAGTACAGAGCCAGAAGGCCTGAGTTCAAATTCAGCCTCAGACACTAGCTGTGTGATCCTGAGTAAGTCACTTCACCACTCAGCTTAGTTTTCACGAGTATAAAACAAGAATAAAGTAGCACACACCACTTACTAGCTGATTGACCCTGGTCAAGTCATTCAATTCTGCCTCTGTTTCCTCAACTGTAAAATGAGCTGGAGAAAAAAATGGCAAGCTACTCCAGTATCCTTGCCAAGAAAATCCCAGATGGAGTCACAAAGAGTCGTACCTGGCTGACAAATGACCGAACAACCACAAAGCTCCCACTTCACAGGGTTGTTGAGATATTTGAAAGCACTTAGTACAAAGTATGGTGCATAGTAGGTGTTTCATAAATATTTATTCACTTCTCTTTCCTGGTGGTTTTTAAATAGGTAAGACTTGGAGAGTAAGACCCTTTCAAGAGGAAATAAGGGAGTTTCTCCCTCCTCCCCAAGCCCTCCACTTCCCATCAGTCCTGGTGTCTAGAAACCAAGTGGCCTGGAAGAAAATATCTTTTCCAGCAGTCAGGAAGTGCCTTGGAGTAAATTCGAGACCCAGATTGAGAGAATTATTTGAGGAGAAAATTAGCTTCAACTAGTCCTGAAAAGAGTCTAGAGAGAGGACTGTTACAGAAAGGATTTCTAAGCCCTGTAGTTCCAAAGTTGCAAGTTGCCTTGGCACTTGTCACATGTACCTCACTATTGCTATAACTAATGATAATAACAATAATTAGTAATAATAATAATTTAATAAAATTAAATAATAATAATAATAAGCCTGTTCTTTTATAGACTCCTTGTGTATTTATGGGAGGGTGCTCCCCAGGTTTCTATGGAGAAATATTTTGTAGTTACTCTTTTTTTTGGAGGGAGGAAGGCTGGGCAATTGGGGTTAAGTGACTTGCCCAAGGTCACATGGCTAGTAAGTGTTAAGTGTCTGAGACCAGATTTGAACTCAGATCCTCCTGACTTCAGGGCCAGTGCTCTATTCACTGTGCCACCTAGTCTCCCCATAGATACTCTTTTCTACTATGCCAACTTAGTAAATGCCTCTGCTAAGAGCTAATTTAGTTTAATGACTGACTTCTAAAGGGAACACACTGATGGGGGCTCTCAAGTGAATACTCTTTAAACACAAAGTAGCAGCCATCCTCAGGAACCCCCAGTGTGACTTGGGAGTAGCCCAGAAGTAGTGCTACATTAGCTAATTTGAATTTAGCAGTTGTGACTTTATAGTACAAGGGAACAAATTAAAAATGAGAGCACAGTCCCACCAGCATAAAAAAGAAGACATAAATGAAGGTGACAGTATTCATTCCCATATACAATACTAGTAAAATTTTGATTAACTTTTAAAATATGAAATAGACTCCCTCCCATTCCCATACCCAATGAGTCTTCCTGTGGACTTGCCCTGTTTTGGAGACCACTGATCTAATCCAATCTAATGCTTGAGACATCTCCATACTATCCCTGATGTATGACCCTCTAGCTTCTGCTTGAACAGTTCAGTGACAGGAGACCCAGCACCTTAAGAGACACCACATTTTTTTTCTGGCCAGCTCTAATTTTTAGAACTACCTTCCTTATTTTGAACAAAAGTCTGTCTCCCTATAATATCCAAATCACCCTTTAGTCCTAGTTTTGCTTTTCAAAACATAGAATAGGAGCACCAGTCCTGGAGTCAGGAGGACCTGAGTTCAAATCTGACCTCAGACACTTAACACAAAAGCTAGCCATGTGACCTTAGGCAAGTCACTTAACCCCAATTGCCCTAACTTACCCCCTCCAAATAGCAAAAACCCCCAACAAACCAAAAAACAACAACAAAAACGTATATAGAATAATCCATATCCCTCTCCATCAAGAAAGCTGACTTGAAATATTTGGAGGAAAGAGTTATGGCACTGGTGTCAAAGGCCCTGGCTTTATATCTCTCACCTCTGTGCTTACTCCCTGTGTGACTCTGAGTAAGTCCCCACCTCCCTTGGCCTTGTTTTCCCCATACATAAAGGAAGGTGTTGGGCTAGAGGCCACATGTGACCCTTAAGGTTCTCAAGTTTACCCTTTAACTGAATCTAAACTTTGTTCTGTGAAGTCTGGATTCTGTCAAAGGGCCAGAAAAAGAATGTGGTGTCTTTTAAGGTGCTGGGTCTCCTGTCACTGCATTTGAGAAGCCATGTGAGGGCTATTCCAGTGCATAGATGGTGGAAGAGACAATCATATCCTCTGGGACAGAATAAACTGACAGTCAGTCAATAAACAGCTAGTGAACACTGATGGTGTCCCAAGCATTGCGCTAAGTGCTGGAGACGCAAAGAAAGGTAAAAAGCAATGCCTGGCCTCAAAAAGCTCATAGTTTAATGAGGAAGACTAGAACTTGGAAGTAACTGATAGCGGGAAGACATTAGAATGAAGAGGGATTGGGAATGGCTTCCCATAGATGGTGGGATTTTAGCCGGGACAGAAGCATTCATCCCAGACTGTCTTACAGAACTGCAGTGAGGAGTAAGCCGTTTTCAAAGAGGCTAAGGCATGGTAACCTCTAGGTGAGCATACAGAACCAGATAAATCTTCTTTCACTCGACCTTGGAGGAGGGGACAGTAAGAAGGGTTTTCTTGGGTCATGATCAGTCAATTTGGTGAGAGGTATCTCAGGATGACCGAGCAGGAGGCTATCTGGGGGAAAATACTGGTCCAAGACCTGAACTCCTGAGTCATGTAAAAGGCAAGAGAAGCAGATTGTGGAGGGCTGAGAGTACAGCTCAGCCAAATCTGCAGCAATGTTAGTGGATAGGATGGAAAGGCAGCTTATTTCATTAGCTCACTGAATGTGGCTGCTTTCACTTTACAGGTGAGGGGACTGAGGCTCAGAGGTCTAGGGACTCCGCCAGGATTATGTGAGTACTAGCCAAGGCAAGCCAAACACCAACTCTCAAAGTCCAAAATCAGTATTCTTTTTCCTCTTGCCCCAGACCAAGCAGGCAGCAGTTAGGTAGGAGGGAGATAAAAAGAAGATAGACTGGCCTTGTAGCTGGTGATGAAGGCCAAGACAGATGAGAGGCAGCCTAGTAACCTGTGACACTGCCTTTTTCTCTGATACCCTAACTCTAGTCTCCCATCTCCCCCAACCAATCCAACCGATTGTATGTTTTCTTGTGGTATTCCAAAGCAAATTCCTTTCAATCACTTCTCCTGGCATGGAAACGAGAAGGGAATGTATGATGTTCATGTTCATTGATATGATGTGTGTAATGAATATACTAATGATTTAGTTTTCTCCAGAGCTGCATCTCTAGCCTACAAGTCAGACTCCCAATGCAGCTTGAACTAGTCCATCAGACTTTGACAAGGCTCACAATCACTCTCATCTTGCTGCCTGTGTACTTAAAATGAATCAAATCAAACACTGTTGAACCCATTCCTGGCACAGAACTCTGGTCTTGTAACCCAAGTAATGACCCCCAAGGACTCAAGCAATATTGCTAGGAATTATCAGTTGCATGTTAGTTCTAACTAGTTCACCCCATTTACCTCTGTTCTCCCATCTATAAAAATGGACTGGAGGAGGAAACGGCAAACCACTCTAGCATCTTTGCCAAGAAGAACCCGAACGGGGTCATGGAAAATCAGGCATGACTGAAATGGCTGAACAGCAATAAGCTAGAAGAAGTGATAGCGACCCTAAACCTGGAATGTATTGACACAAGCAGAGACCTGGGTTGGTGTTGTGTATCCTTCATTCTCAAAGAAGACCAACGACATCAGGAGGTGTTGTCTTGACTTGCAAGTGAATTGAATTTAAGTGGTAATAAATAAACGGGGTTGGGGGAATAAGGATGCCCGCTGCCACTGGGAAACCCCAGACCAATAGGTCAATTTAACTTCCACTGGGTGTGAAACAACAGCCACCAAAACCAACTGCAATGAAGACTTTCATTTTGAAGCCACACATGGTCCCAAATGACATGGTGCCATCTTCTAGAACAGTAATCATGGGTAGAGGACTATATTATTACAATGTCTTCTCTCTTGCAAAGTTACATACTCATATAACAAGGCATGAGACTAGGCTAGCAGCCGAGGTGCTCAGACTTCAAATCTGATTTTTTAACCTCTGTTGGGCTGCCCCAGATCCGATAAGTGGAATCTAGGCAGGAGGGAAGGAATGGATAGCAATTCAGAATCAGGAAGACCTGAGTTTGGATCCCATCCCTAACAGATACTGATTATGTGACTCTGGACAAGTCCCACAACCTCACCATGCCCTAGGCAACTCTAAGAGATTCTAACCAGCTGTTCTCCATAGGTAAAGGGAGTTTCTCTCTCTCATTTCCTCACTTTTCTTACTCATGGGAGGTAGGTATCTACCCAGATGAAATCACAGGCTCAGATAAAATACATAAATAAAAACCAAACCTTGATTTTTAGACCTTGGTTTTTGGAAACAATAGAAATAACTCCCCTTCCCCACCCAATTCCCCCCCCCCTTTTTTTCCTTGAAGTTACACATTACACACATTCAACCTGTTTCTTTGGAGTACACTCACTGACACAGGAAAATCAGTCTGTCTGCGGTTCATTTCACTAACTAAACAGTCAAGTTTATAAAGCCTGCATTATTATGGAGAAGAAAAAATAATCCTACTGCTGACTTGAGGAAGAACATTCAAATACCAGGACAAGCATTCCTTAGCTGTGTTTTCCAATTGTTTGCTACATAGTTTGGGGGGGGGGGGATTTTTTCCCCTAAAAAGGTCAGGGAGAGGGGAAAGAAAACCTCCAAACTGTGGACAAATTGTGCATTGAAAAGGGGATATCCCTTGGGGGGTGGGGTGCATGGCAAGGAGGAAGGTTTTTCTCCCTTAAATGTTCATCACTTTTTAGAAAGAATAGCAACTATGTCCTGTTGATTCATGAGCAGCTATGTGAGTGTGTGTGTGTTATGTATGTGTGTGTGTGTGTGTGTGTGTGTTTTAAATAACATTCTTGAAAAGTGGTTGCTATGAAACTCCCTAGCATACAACAGATGGCCACAAGAGCTATTCTCAGCATTGGGCTCTGAAGCCCTCCACTCAAGCATACCATTAACATTCCTCAAATACCTCCAGATTCAATGCAGGCCCAGCTTGGCTGCAGACTAGCTTCACACTGGCAACCCCTTCTTTGGCCTTTTCCCATTTCAGTGCTCAACCCAGCCTGCATTGAAATTTATTATAAATTAATGACTTGGCCACTCTCGGGGAAAGGCTTTCAGAAGAATCTGCTTCCTCTTTTCAACTTTCTTTTTATTTTTTTAGAGAGACCAATTTTACCAGCAAAACGCCATCCCCTTGTATCCTTAGAGACAAAAATTTAGTGCTTATCTGGTTTAATCGTTTTAAGTGAGATTCTTCCACCTCCCCTGATCCCTTTCCCAGGAAGGTGAAGGAAAGAAGAAACTGTTGAATTGTCAGCTTCCTTTTCTTCCAAGAAAACAGGGACCATTTGGTAACTTATTTCAGAAGTTCCATTGCATATGATTCCTCCAACTCTCTTTCCACCCATTATCTCTTTCTTGAGTTCCAATCTCACATCACCAACTAACTGTCCCTTCGGATCTCTTCAATTAAATATTTTGTAGATATCACAAGTTGAACATAATTAAAAGAACTCATCTTTCCCCCAAACTCTCCCCTTCTCCCAATGTTCCTCTTACCTCTAAAGGTACCTTCAATCACCCAAGTTCATTACCTTTCTGCTATGTTTGACTTCTTCCCTAGGGTAGTCACAAAGGACAGTACAAGTCAAGTCTTGTCAGATGGCCATACATTCCAGATTTCCTGAAGATAAAGGAATAATTCCTTTGTCCAACCACATGTCTTCATTTGGGGCTCAAACAACACAGTCACTTTAATATCTAGTCTAGTGGAAGAATCAGGTGAAAGCACCTGGGTTCTTATGGGTTACCTCCATATTCATTTGGAAAGTCATTCTGGGTCATGGGGTGATCCCAGACCTGGAAGATACCTTAGTGGTCATCTGGTCTAACCTGCTCATTTTACAGATGATAAGACTGAGTCCCAGGGATCATTAAATACCTAGTCCAAAGTCACCCAGGTAGTATGAAAGGTGAGATGTGAACGCAAGTTTTCTGATGTCAGAGTCAGAGTTATTTTCACTAGACCAGGTTGCCTCTTGATTTAAAAATCTTGTTGTGTCTTCTACTTTTTCCAAGCTAGTGTAATGACTGACCTATATCCCACATCAAGATAGAGAAGACAGGAGAGGTTTTCATGACAGTTGTTTCCCCTGGTTTTCCTTTTACACATTAGACTGCTATTTCTCAGGCTTCTTTGCTGCCTCTTCATTGAGGTCCTGCCCAATAATCATGGGCCTCTGTCCTTCTATGCTTTCCTTCCATTCCATCTCCGTTGAGAATCTCACTAGCTTTCATATGTCCAGTTCTCATCTCCTTGCATATGATTGCCCCAACTCTCTTTCCACCCATTATCTCTTTCTTGAGTTCCAATCTCACATCACCAATGAACTGTCTTTTTGGATCTCTTCAATGGAATGTTTTTGTAGATATCACAAGTTCAACATACTTGAAACAAATCTTTCCCCCAAACTCTCCTCTTCTCCCAATGTTCCTCTTACCTCTAAAGGTACTACTATCCCTCCAATCACCCAAGTTCATCTGGTATCTTTGACTTCTTCCCTAGGGTACTCACAAGGGACGGTACAAGTCAAGTCTTGTCACTTCTTCCTTTACAAAATGGTCTAAATAAGGCCCCTTCTGGCTGACACAGGTTAGAAAACGAAGCTCTGATCACCTCTTAATTGGTCTGTTAAAAGTACCTTATGGTACACCGTGTCTCAAGCTCTTCTCTATCCCAATCCATCCTCCACTCAATGGTCAAAGTGGTCCTGTTAAAGTATGGGCATAACTATGTCATTCCCCTTCCCCCCTACTCAATAAATTTCAGTTGCTCCCCTTTACCCCCAAGATCAAATATAAAATCCTCTAGCACATAAAGGCCCTCCCAACCTAGCCCCTTTCTACTTTGCCAGTTTTCTTATATTATTCTTCCCCACATACTCTGAGATTGTCAGTGACAATGATCTTCTTGCTGTACTTTACACATGACAATCCACCTTACAACTCTGAGGATTGTTGTTTTTTTTAGGCAATGGCAGTTGTGACTTGCCTAGGGTCATACAGCTAGCAAGCATTTGAGGCTGGATTTGAACTCAGATCCTCCTGACTCCAGATCCAGTGACCTATCCACTGCTCTACCTAGATGCCCCTCAACTCTGAGTCTTTTTACTGACTGTCCCTTATATTTGGAATGCTGTTCATCATCACTCCCGGCTTCCTTCAAAGCTTAGCTCTAATCTCATCTTCTGTACCAGATCTGTCTCAGTTCCCTTCCTCCCCTTTCCTCTAAAAGCACCTTTCATTTATATTCAATATGCATACATACATATATGTGTGTATATATCATATTCAACATATATAATATGATAGGAAGGTATCATCTCTATGTATGTATCTGTGTGTGCATAATTTTTTACATGCTATATCTGCTAATATCATGGGAGCTTATGGAGGGTAAGGTCCATATTTTTGTCTTTCTTTGTATTTCCAGTGCTTAGCACAGGGCCCCTTGTATAATAAGCAGTTAACAAATGCCTATATAATGCAGTTAATGAGGCATGGATTGTTAAAACCTCAAAGCACAAAATACAAAAGTAAGTAAATGTAGGTCTGACCACCTAAATCAAAAAGGAAAAGTCCACTAGGGAGTCTGAAGTATTCAGGTCTGGTTGAATAATTACCTCGGTCATTTTTTGTGCACTGAAGTGATTGAAGAGAGTTGTTAGAACCTTTTGGTGGCTGAGGGATCTGATGGAATGCTTAGGACATTTCAATGTTTTAAAAAATGTGGCCAACACGTGACTCCAAACAGTCAGTGGCTGGAGGTGTGGTCACTGAAATTTTATCCTCAAGGCTCTCTCTAAAACACTAATAATACTCTAGTGCAATTGATAAAACATTTTTCATATGTAGTATTTCATTGGATTATCACAAATGACCTCCCCATGTACTCCTTTTCCCATTACAGAATAAAAAACAGATTAGATTGCTTGACCAAGGTCAGGAATCTGTAAGTGGCAGGGCTTGATACACTTGATTCCAAGTCTGATCCATTTCCAACTGTATCATAATGATTTTACATCAAATCTTTCACTAGGGAAAATTCACAGATTAGTGCTGAGAAGACACCAATCCCATAATACAAGTTTCAGCTCATAGTTTTGATTTTAAAATAATTTTGAGAGTGTCACACATCAAATGTTAACCAATTTTCTTTTTTTGAAGGGGGGTGGACAGGAAGCAATCACGGTTAAGTGACTTGCCCAGGGTGACACAGCCAGTAAAGTATCTGAGACAAGATTTAAACTCAGGTCCTTCTGACTCCAGGGTCAGTGGTCTATCCAGTGGACCACCTAGCTCCCCCTAGAAGCCAATTTTCTCACTATTGCCCCTCCCCCAGTTTGATTTACATCATCAAGTACAATCAAATAATCCCCCAAACTCAGAAGTGAAACTCATCATACAGAGTTTCTTGTTATACCCTCCACTCATACCTATCCAGCGATATAGGTGTTCCCATCTCAAGTCACCAACGTATCCTGAAATTTCTTCTAGCTTTTCTGGCAATATTTGTAGGGCTCTAGGAATCTGATTTGGAATAACATCCTAGCAGGAAGTCCAGGTTCATTCTGGCAACCCAGCTCAGTAAATTCATTGTAAATCAGAGTGGAAAGGTTACTACTATATTGCATATAGTAGTATATAGTATATAAATATCATCTATTATATGCAGGGTAATCTTTATTATTTATCAAGATAGCAGGAGGTTCACTAATAGCTTTCTCAACTTTTCAAAGAAAGTACAGTTTTGCTAGATTGTCAGTATTTCCTGTAGACATTGGGTAGGACCAATATTATCTATATCCCAGCAAGGCTGGTTAAGATTGGACCCCTTCTAGTGGGGATTTTGTAAATGAAACAGAGCCTTTCAATTTAAAGCAGTGCTAATATTAGATGTGAGTTCAAATTAGCCTGATATGTAACTTCTTGGCATATATGCATTTTCATAGACATTTAAATTGTTTTTATGCATATATAAGTGAATTAAGGCAACATCTTCATCAGCATGGAGGACTGCTGATATAGAAACTTCCTCTAATGATATAGATAATAAGTCTGTGACTTACATGGTGTGTTATTAGATTGGCATGATGGAGTGGTTATTTACCTACAAAGGAAGAAGAGAAAAAAAGGAGGAGAAAGAGAAAAAGAGGAGGAGGTGGAGAAAGGAACAGAAACAGGAGAAGGAGGAAGAGAGAAAAAGAAGAAAAAGAGAAGAAAAAGGAAGAAAAGGGGAGGAAGAAGAGGAGGAAGAGGAGGAGGAAAATAAGGTTTAGGAGGATGAAGAGGAAGTGGAGGAGGAAGAAAAGAAGGAGAAGGAGGAGGATAAAGAGCAGAAAGAGGAGGGAGCTAATACAGTAGAACCTCGGTTTACAAGTAACTTGGTTTACCTATGCTTTGCTGGATGAGGAAGAATTTTTCACACAATTTGTCTTGCAGGATGAGCAAAAATTTGCAGTACAAACATCATGTTTGAAGGTGACTTTGAGGGGCTCATTCATGTCTTTGGGCAAGAATGAAAGTGGATGCTGAAGATATTCAAGAGCTGGGGGAGGAACATAGCTAGGAGTTGACCACTGTCAAACTGATGGATCTGCATGAGGTGCAACAGCGACAGGTTTCAGAGGATGTTTCATCTGAGGAGGAGACTGAGAGGTTGGAGGAATCCCTCCTGTCTAGAGAGATTAGAGAAGTTTATCAGAAATGGGGGGGGGGGGGAAAGGTAAACAATTTTGTTAAAAAACATCACCCAAATAAAGCTGTAGCAATGAGAGCCATGAATATTTTTAACAATGATGCTGTCACATCGATTCCTAGTCAGAAGCAAACACAAAGAGAAAATATCAGTGAGTCAAAACGTGAAAGTAATTCTAAATAATGAAAAATAAGTGAAGGCAGGAGTGTTAGTCTTACTTTCAGTGAAAGTAGCGTAAGAGAGAACACTTTTGTAGTAGAAATCCCTGACGTTCTTGTGGAAGGAGATTCTCCTTCCAGGCAATAATGCTTCCTCCTCCTTCTCCTTGTCTCCCTCAGCCAGCCATGACTCTTTTCAAAGGTAAAGCACAGATTAATTTGCTTTATTTTGTGTTTATATTGTGTGCCAATCATTGCTATTGTATTTCAGGTGCATTAGGGGGGAAAACTTGCTTAAAATTATAAATAATAATTTTTATATGAATATTTTGGGGGATGTAGTACTGATCAGCTGACTTTACACTATTTCCTATGGGAAAATTTCCTTTGCAATACAGACAAATCACATGACAAACAGAATCTCAGAATTAATTAAATTTGTAAACTGTTTCTACTGACTATATTTCTAATTACCACTAATTACCACATAATTAACTCAGATTTTATGCCAATTGTTTTTTGTAAAAAAGTGGGGTATGACCATTATATGAAGTTTTTAATTAAAAAAATTTTGTTTCTGCTGGTATTACTTAAACATGATTTATTACTAAACTATATCTCTGGCACATGAATTGTACAATTTAGCTAGCAGGGGAAGATATGCTTCACCATATCATGTAACTCAATCATGGCAACTTTGCCTGCCCACCCATTCCCCTTGCACTCCCCTATGTCTCCTCATTGGGTTGAGTGAATCCTCTTCGTACTGCAGTATTCTAAACAAACCACACAAGTCAGCTATTGGAAATATACTGACAGTAAGGGTGAGCTGAGAATTCTAGGCTCCATTGCAATGGGCAACAGATAAATATACCATTGGTGAATACATTGCTGCTCTGTTTACCTTTTAAGTGGCATGATGAGCAGAATTATGCCATGCAATGATTAGTTGATGAAAGGTTACAAATCAATTTTAGACTAAAAAAACAGAGTGTGGTGATTAGGCTGTGGTAGTGACGATTCTGTGGTGGTGATAATTGTGTGGTGAAATAAGCTAAGGAGGAGGAGGACGAGGAAGAGGAGGAGGAGGTGGAGGAGGAGAAGGAGGAGGAAGAGGAGGAGGAGGTGGAGGAGGAGAAGGAGGAGGAAGAGGAGGAAATATATTTATGCCCAATCTAGAGTAGTAAAAGTTGCAGCTAAAAGTCAATATTGCACCAGGTAAAGGACTTATAAAATAGCACCAATTAACTGAAACACATCTTCCACTTAATGTCCCACCTCCAACTCAACCACATGTGCTGGCTGCAGCCAGTCCAATCAGCTTCACAGGCTTGTGTTTCAAGGTCCAGCTGTTGGAACCACGGAGTGTCTACTCCAGGGATTCAGTTTAACTCTCTACCTACTTCCACCCAGCCTATAAAAGGTGAAAGAAACACTTCTGGTTGGGATGGTGACGTGAAAGATCATAGAAGAACCTAGCTGTTCCACAAAAACCTCCATAAATACTCAAAAGGGCCCAAGAAAGGCAAATGATAAAGAAACCTGTAGGTACACTTCATCCACTCAAAACTGCACTAAAAACATGGCCAGAAGCCAGAAGAAACACAGAGAGGTCGAACCAGGAAAGCCATTGCCAGCTCTGGTAAACAGACTTAGAGCTTGAGGGTTCTGGGAGGAGGATCACACTGGGGAAACCAGGACAAACCTGTAGGGTAAATAAACCCAGAGCCAACCAGCACTTTGAGCAAGAACATTCCAAGGGGGTCATGAGTCAGAGCAAGCTGTGGCAATCAGGGCCTAAAGCCAGATCTTGACCTACCTGGGCAAAAATGGGGGCGGAGAGAGGGTGGATTTCATTCCCAATCAGTTACTGCAGGGGGAGACAGGACCCACTTGTGCTATTTTCAGAACACTGAAATGCTGAGGCATTACCTGGATATGCATGTTGTGGAGCCTGCAAGAGGTCTTAGGCCAGTGTATTTTAGAGCATCACCCTCAAGCCTATCAGGGCTGGCCACAGCAGGGGATGGAATCTTAAAGCATGAAATGAATGTTAGCTTTTAATATAATTTAATATTATGAATTATTGAATACCACTGACACATTAATAACAAAAAGAATAATATCATAGAATTATATCAATGGATGAAGAAAAGATTTTTGTTTAAATACAATGTCATTTATGCCTGAAATGTTAAAAACAGAATAGGAATAAGTGGACATTTCCTTAATATGGTAAATGCTATGCATCTAAAACCCAGAGTTATTGGGGCACATATATACAAAAATATTTATAGCAGCTTTTTTCATTGTGGCAAAGAATTGGAAATTGAAGGGATGCCCATCAATTGGAGAATGGCTGAACAAGTTGTAGTATATGAATATAATGGAATACTATTGTGCTATAAGAAATGATGAGTGGGCAGATTTCAGAAAAACCTGGACTTACATGAACTGATGCTAAGTGAAGTGAGCAGAACTGGGAGAACATTATACATATTAAGAGCAATATAGTACCAACATCAACTTTGATAGATTTGGCTCCTCTCAGCAATGCAATGATCTAAGACAATTCCAAAAGACTCATGATGGAACATGCCTCCACTTCCAGAGAAAGAGCTATGGAGTCTGAATGCAGAGCAAAGCAGACTATTTTCTCTTTTTTGCTTATTATTTTCTTTTTTGTAGTTTTTCCATTTTTTTTCTGATTCTTCTTTCACAACCTGACCAATGTGGAAACATGCTTAATATAGTTTTACATGTATAGCCTATATCAGATTACTTGACATCTTGGGGAAGGGGGAAAAGGGAGGATGAGGGAGGGAAAAAAATTGGAACTCAAATTCTTATAAGTGAATGTTGAAAACTATTTTTGTATATAATTGGAAAAAACAAAATATTATTGAATAGGAAAGAGTTACTAGGGACTCACTATTCAAAGACAAACAACTCTGTATCAGAAATTAAGTTTAGACCAATATATTCTACAGCATGTCACAATTAACACCAAATAGATATAAGACTTAGAGTGGGAGTTTTGTATTAGAACTAGTGAAGAGAGTGTAAATAACGTCAATTACATGGTGGAGAATCTCTCCAAATAAAGAGAGGCAAATTTAGAATTTGGAATTGGAACAGAAAAAAAAATTTAGCAGGATCTGAGCGATATTCAATAACTTAGAAGGAACACATGAACTGTATACAAGCCAAAGTGACAGCTCTTGAAGACAGAATGTGTAGTGATAATTTTAGGATCAGAGCTTTCTCCTCCAAACAAGACAAAAAACACCTGAATAACATACTAAAGGAAGTCATTTAAGAAAAAATCACTCCAACTTTCAAAAACAGACAACATAGCACTGACTGGGTTTATTGATTTCTGCCAGAGAAACTTCACCCTTGAAACTCCAAGACATATAGTAGTTAGGTGTTAAATTTCACAATTTCTTTTTTTTATTTTAAGATCTCTTTTCTTTTTCTTTCTTTCTTTCTTTCTTTTTTTTTTCTTTTTGGAGAGGGAAAGGTAGGGCAGTTGGGGTTAAGTGACTTGCCCAAGGTCACATGGCTAGTTTTGTGTCAGGTGTCTGAGGCTGGATTTGAACTTAGGTCCTCTGACTCCAGGGCCCGTGCCCTATTCACTGTACCACCTGGCCACCCCTAAATTTCACAATTTCAATATTAAACAACACATTTTTGCAAGCAGTCAGTTATGAAAAAATATCAATTTGGTTAATTCAGGATTACTCTGAAGCCACAAAAAATCAGAGAAATAAGCAAGTTGGGTATTCTAAAAAGCAAAGGAAGTCAAATAGCAACCTAAAATAACATCCAGTAAAGCAAATACTAATAAACAACAACAGCAACAACAACAACAACAAAAAATGGTCCTTCAACAAAAGATAGGCATTTGAGGCATTCTTTGAGAAAAAAAAAAACTAGCAGCGAACAAATATTCAATTTGCAAATACCCCAAAGAGACACATGAAAATAGTACAATTATTAAGTAAAGACTAATCCATGAAATAAATCCATGTTTACAAGTGTTTAAAGAAAGAAAAAAAATTGGATCAAGGGTTAAAAGGAGATCAATAATTCAGGAGAAGGGAAAGAAGAACTGAATTAATATTTTGTGGGCTAAATTCCACATTCTCCTATGAATGAATCAATATTTTTATGAACCATAACAGAGGAAAGCTGGAGAGAAAGGAAGAGAGAGGGGGAGAGAAAAGGCAAGAGAAAGGAGCCGAAAGATGTATATCCCTAATCAACAAAGAATTTCTTTAATCTTTCAACAAGGAATTGGTATGTAAAAGCAATGAAAGGATAGACTAGGAAGAGAAGAATAGAAAGCAGGTCTCACCTCCAGAGGAGAAGAGAAATGGTGGAGGTGGAGGAGGAAATATCCATAGTGATGGAGGCTTTCATCTTCAAAGGTAGACAAAGGTAGGAGACTAGCATCCTAACCCAGGAGAGGGGATATTAAGGAGGGTCTCTGAGGGTTGGCAAGTACCCAGGCTAGTGTAGCATGGTTGTTTTGGCTTTATGTATACTACAAAGTAATAGTTATTTTTTTTAAAAATCTGTTACTGATTACAAAAGAAGAATAGACTTAGTTTCTATCGTTGTCTCCAGTTGACAACATGGGGACTTTGGGTTCTAGATATGTGGTGACTCAGTTCTCAGAGGACTTTGAGATTTGGTATAAGGAAGTAAACTTTGAGTTTATCCTGGTTTTCCTCTCCCACACCCTTCCTCTATACATCTGCCAAGATAGCAATGTGGGAGAAGGATGTAGCATGAGTTAAAAAGAGTTTCTGACTTTGGTTCTTTTACCAGACTCTTATGTGGCAAGTAGTTCATTCTCTCCCTCCTATTACTATCTTTTCCACAGGCATTGTGGATTCAGCTAGATGAATTTATGCCTGGACTTCTGGCTGCTTTTTCTGCTCCATGTTTCCTTTCCTTAGTAAGTAACAGAAGATCAGGCTTAAGATGGGAGTAGTCCTCGTGAGCTAAAAAAAACAACTTTGGTGATCCTGGATATGAGGAGAGGAGCTGTGGGTTGTAGAAGTGGCAGAGTTCAGGTTTACAATGGAGAGACAAGTGAAAGTGAAATGCAAAATAAGTAGTTAGCAATTCTGCACAATAATTTGTGTTCTAATGAGGTTTAAGTATCAAGTCTAGGAACAGCAGGTACAAATTGCTAAGCCTTGTTTAAGTCATTAAACTCATTTAATGTCATTCTGTTAAATGCACTCTGTGAGTCTGATATTTAGTATTACTTTTGTGTATAGGAATAAATTACCCATCCCACACCTGACTCATATTTTTGTTGACATTTGTTTTTAAAACTTTGATTTCCAAATTCTCATCTTCCCTCCTCACCCACACCCTCTGGAAAGATAAGCAATTCAATATAGGTTGTATATGTGTAGTTACATAAAACATTTCCATAGTACTTACATTGTGAAAGATTAATTATATTTCCCTCCATCCTATCCTGTCCCCCACTTATTCTGTTTTCTATTTTGACCCTGTCCCTTTTCAAAAGTATGTGCTTCTAACTATCCTCTCCCACAATCTGCCCTCCCTTCTATCATCCCCCCTTACCCCCTACTTTCCTGTAGGGTAAGATACTCAGTTGAGTGTGTATGTTATTCCCTCTTGAAGCCAAATTCAATGAGAGTAAAGTACTTTGTACTTCAAAGTACATTGTACTTTGAATAGCTTATTACAATTCTCCTCCCTACTTTTGGAGAAAACCTTAGATATGAGCTATAATCTAGTGAGCTATAAATGATACCTTTCCTGAGAGCAAGGGTGGGGATCTGATGAGTTACTGAAATTGAGAATTGAGTTTGATTTCCTCTCATTAGCCACTGGGCTCCTAAATTCTGTACCCAGTCCAAACTATATACCAGACATAGTATCCAAGCTTCTTATGAGCCCAGAAGCAGCTTCTCAAGATTAAACTAGTAAATTAGGTAGAAAGGGACACAGACTAGAGTTAGGATATTTGGATCTGGGAGGGAGGTGTTGTGGTAAGAGCAGGAGGTAGGACTAGTCTTCTTCACTTTGGATATTCAATGACTCTTGCCATACACTTTCCATTTCCCAATGGTACCTTCATAAATGGATGAAGAGTGGGGTTCAGTTGAAAAATACCCCAACAGAAACAAAACAAAAATATAATAAATACACAAATAAAAGGAAAGGAAAATGAAGTGAGATCTAGAAATAAAACATAGAAATAGAATAGGAGGAAGGTCAAATCAATACTCTAGAAGCTTAACCTTAATGAGGGACAAAGAAAGAATAAAGGAAAGAGTAAAAGTATATTTCATGAATGGGGGAACAGAATTCAGAACAGATTAGAAGGGGATATAAAAAAGGAGAAGGCCAAAGTAAATAAAAATTTCCTGGAAAAGGGTAACGTAAAAGAAAACTATTTAAGCTAAGAGTTCAGCGAAGATGAGAAGGAAAAAGTTTTAAACATGTTTAACTGGAATATGCTTATCATATCTCTATCCAGATAAGAAAGTAATAGGTGAAAATAAGAAGGAAAAAACTCAACAAATTTAGGACAGGGAAGGAGAAAGGACACTATGGAAATAGACAGACATCAAAGTTATATAAGTAAAAGTAATAGCAGAGGGAAGGAGTTAACTTAAAAGATGAAGGGGATAAAAAATGATACAATAAGCAAACAAGAGATAGAGAGGATCATGGGGGTTAAGGATACTTTAGATTACATGAAATTAAAAATCAATACAAAAGGAAAAATTATGAAAAATTCAACCAAAGTCACATATTGTGATATATGGATTTCAATCAATAGGTAAGTGTGTGTATATGGGTAAATCCAATGAATCACTTATCCCACTCATTTAAATAACAAAATACTCTACGCCTGATCTCTTTATCAGGTAACAGCATCTCTACTGAATCAAACAAAAGCATCAAACTAATTTATGCCCTGTCATTGTCAGTGAGTCTTCTATAAAACAGCAAGCAAATGTGGAACCCAATAATGTAGAATTTGGTAAGCTAGAGAATAGTTCTAGCCAAGTTCCTGAGAAGGAATTGCTTGAGGCAGGTGGAGAAGGGGAGCCTCTGTCTCTTTTTCTTCCTCCCGTTCTGAACAGAGGAAGATTTTGTGAGCTTCCCATAAACATATTAGCAGTATGCCTGGAGCATTGGTGACTAGTGGTGGTGTCTGCACCAAGAACAGAAGACAAATCCGATACACTAAAGAAGGGAAGCTTCAGGATTCTGAAAGGAATCCAGCAGAAAATTATTTCACACATAAAGGGAACATCATGAAAGCCTCATGAAGGGAAGAAAAGGGTTTCTAACAAAATGACTTATAGGAAGCGTGAGTTACCCTCTTTGTTTCTTTTACTGGCAGCCATCCCCATGGCTCAATTAATGCTAATACCTTCTCTTTATTTATTTCTTATTTATCCTGCATAGAACTTGCTTTGTGTATATTTGTTTGCATGCTGTCTCCCCCATTAGAGGGCAGGGACTGTTTTCTGCTTCTTTTTGTATCCCAGTGCTAATCACAGTGTCTCTCATACAATAAGTGTTTAATAAATATCTATTGGTTAATTCATTGATGATATTTGATCTCAGCTTGAACCCACTTTCCCCTGGACCCTGTCTATACTTGTGGGAGATTGTGATCCTAGGATAGTGGGGGGTTTTGTGCCAATTGCTCTTACCAGAACATCTTAGTAACTGTTTCCAGAAGCTAATTAAGTCTGGCTGGCAAATTTATAGCAGCTGATAATCATATCTTTGGGGACTTAAGAGGTATTGCAAAAGACACTTCTCCACCCCACCATACCCTGCCCCCCAGACCTTTAGATTCTCCTATTTCCCTGAAGGCAGAAGTAACAGTTGCTCTCTGGGGACCCAGTTTGTGAGTAGAGGTTGATATAATATTCCCTTACCATGTGCTACAAACAGACACAGAACAACTTTTGAACCTCCTAAAGCATTAGGGAAAAAAAGGATCATTTCAGAAAATGAATTTTGTATCAAAACCCCAAAGTTGGCCTTATTTACAAGGGAGAAACATTAGAAAGTTTACCAATAAATATAGTGACAAAACAAGAATGCCCCTTAGTGTACTGTGATTTGGTGATAGTAGCAACAGAGAGGAGAGAGATACAAAAGGCGTAATAAATATTAGCAAAGAGGAGACAAAGTTATCCCCATTTGCAGATGACATGATGGTTTACTTAGAAAATTACCAAAATTTGAACTGAAACATAGCTTTCACCAAGTAACAGTGTACCAAATACATCTTTAAAAAGTTGTCAACATGTCCATATAGCACTAACAAAAAATAGAAAACAATAGGAAGAGAAATCTCATTTAAAAATAACACAAAAATCTGTACAACAGCTTATTAAAATATACTTGAGTTACACAAATGCAATTCTAAAATAATTTACAGAAATAAAAAAGAGATGGAAAACCAACAGGGACATACATGATCCATGTTTGAACTGTGTCAATGTAATAAAAATATTACCAAAATTAATTTACAGATTTAGTGCTGAACCACATTGCTAACTAGGTACTTTGTGTAACTAGACAAAATAACAAATAATTTGGAGAAACCAAAAGTTTAGAATCTTTTCATGGAAATGGATGTAGAGTACTACATCTTAATGCTGTAGTAAAAAAAAACTATTTGGTATTCATAAAAAAGAGAAAAGTTGATCATACAAGGCAAGCAAGAATAAACAATAAATTCAACTCAGTGTTCAAATAGTTGCTAAAACCCCAAGCAACATCTCTGGAAAAGAAGCACTGGTGGTAGAATTGGGGGAACAAAAAACAAACTGAAAAGTAATTTGGTAGGAACTAGATTTAAACCAATATCCTAAGTCAAACACTACAATAATCTCAAAAAAGATACAAAATCCAAATATAAAATGTCACATTTTTTTAAATGGAAAGAAAATAGGAAGAGATATCTTCCTAAATTCTTATGAAGGAGAATATTCTTTCTTTTTTTTTCTTGTTTTGAGAGGCAATTGGGGTTATTAAGTGACTTGCCAACGGTCACACAGCTAGTAAATGTATGAGGTCACATTTAAATTCAGGTCCTCTTGACTTCAGAATATTCTTAACCAAACAAGGGAGAAGGTATATGACACAAATTGAAATAAATTTCAATGACATAAAATTGATTCAGCAAGAACAAAATCAATGCTGTTAAGAAAGGAAATGTATTAAGAGTGTAAATTCTTCATATTATATTTCTCTGATAATACCCCAGGTATATAGGGAATTAATAAGTTCCCTATAGATGGTTGTTACAGGAGATGAATAAATGGTTTTCCAAAGAAGAAGGCAAGCTATTAACAACCATATATAGGTTACTTGAACTCACTAATGAGAGAAATACAAATCAAAACAATTCTCAGTTTTCTCCTGACACTGAGAAAAATTGCAAAGATACAAAAGATGAGAAGGGGAGGCTAGAATAAAATAGGTATGTTAATCCATTATTAGTGAAGTTCTGAATTGGTTCATCTACTCTGGAAAATGATTTGGAATAATGCAAAAATAAGTGACTAAAACATTCATACCCTTTGACTCAAGTCTCATATATGACAAAATATTCACGATGTAATTTTTGTTTGTAACAGAGAGCTAGAAACAAAGCATGTGCCCATCAATGCAGGAATGCTTAAACAACCTGTGCCACATGGATATGATGAAATATTACTGCAATGCAAAAAATGAATAGGAAGAATTTAGAAAAGCATAGGAAGGTTTATTTGAACTAGGGCAGAGTAAAGTAAGCAGAACCAGGGAAACAATATACATCACTAAGACAAACTACATGAAAAGTGTAATTAAATGGAATGAAATATTCTTGAATTTTAATAACCAAGCATGGCTCATAAGAGGTGAGAAAATGCCCTTCCTTTTGAGAACCATAGTTGTGATGCTATTTGCAAAGTTCTTTGCATAGTTTCTGGCACACAGTAGAACCTTAAATGCCTGTTCCCTTCCTTTGTGGAGTGTTATGTGTGAGGTCAGATATGGTTGATTTATTGGTTGGATTTTTTAAACATAAAATAATGTGGGGTTTTTTTCATTACAAGGTAAAGCTTCCTGAGCAGGGGAGGAGGAAGGAGGTATATCGAGAAATCAGTATGATGTAAAAGCAGAAGATATTAATAAAATTTAAAAGGAAAGCATATTTGTGAGTTAGCAGCAAAATCTAGAGATCTGCTTGAGGTACAAAGAGGTTCAACCCCAATCACCTAGCTACTAAATGGAAGAAGCTTTGAACCAGGTCTTCCTGACTGAGTCCAACACACTGAGTCCCATTAATGACAGCCATTACTCTGAGCTAAAATTGCTGCTACCACTGTGCCTGTAAGGAGGGTTCTGATTTTGACTGTACTTTCCTTCATTAATTCACACTCATTATCCCCTCAGCATCAGAAATGTTACCTGGTCTTAGATGCTGCAAATATTTAAAATAAATTCAAAGTAAATTCTAAAAATATATTTTTTTTTCTCCTGACATGGAAAAATCTCAGAATTTGGCCATGACCATAAGTACAAAAGACATATCAAGATTACCTGGCACTCTTAGGTGTCTTGGTTTTTCTTGGTTTTGAATGCTTCTTGTCTCCTTTTTGGCACCCTCTCTCTCTCTACCTGCTTTTCCCAAACCTATTTGTTACTTAAATTGTTGAAACACCTCTACTTCAGCAAATTGAGATCCCTTGTCAGCAACCTAATGGACAAGGGAATATTCCACTTCAGTGCTGCTATGGAGTCATTTGAGGACTAATGCCTGCTTGCATAGTTTTCATTTCTTAAAATCCCTAAGACAACCTTTCTTCTTTCCTATTATTCCAAAACAAGCAGGGATAAAAGATCAATATTAGTTTTGGTCTTTCACTCAGACATAGAATTACAAGCATGCTGACAATAAATAATCCAAGAAAAAAAGTAAGTGAGGGTAGGTTTGTCCAGTATGTCTGTTACTCACAGGGGAAATGAAATCGGAGCGGATCGCGGTCTTAATCAGAAACCTGGCTTCACATTCTCCAGCAACTGAAATTCAGGTGTCCACCTTCAGAATCTAAACTTTTTCTGTGCTACAGAATGGGAACCAAGTGGCCTTCCTCCTCATTCCCCAGTGCACAAGGCATTGACATTTCCACTGAAATTCACCCCCAAAATGCTCCATCCTGTAAAGGCCACTGAAAAGGAAAGGCAAGATGTCGCTTTGAAAAGATCAGAATGATCGCGAGACACCCAACTCTACTAAAGAGAAGCTCAGATTCTTAGCACAGATTTGATGTCTGACTCAGCGTAGCCACTGTGAATTAAAGTTCCTAACGTTTTCTTTGAGCTTCTAAGCAGAGGGGATAGATAACAAATGAAATTTCTTGAACTAAGTGCCCCCTTTGAAAGCTGACAGAGTTTTCATACTCCTTCCTGAAATATGTATACCTTTGAACTGTTCCTTTTCCAAGTGTGACAGAGCGACTGTCTGAAAAAGGGGTTTCATTAAAAGTCCATAGAGCCAAGCCCTTCTCTAGCCCCCCGTACCCGCGAAGCCTCAGTGCTGCTTATTGTTTCTATCACGATAATAAAAGTCGAAAATAGGCCATGCCGAAACAACTGCTTTAAAAATGGACTTACCTTAAGGAAGCCTACAGAAAACAAAGCATTTGAGACTTTTCACTCTCTTGGCTCATGTGCTGGACAGAGAAACTTGACACGGCCGGCTGAGACAGACACATGGAGGGGGCGCCCAGGGAATTGCGGACCTTGGACTAGCTACTCTCTTTAGCCCTGGGAAACCGGGAAACCAGAGGCCAGCAGAGAGAATGAGCAAGCACAGGTGACTTACCGCCCCAGGCACCTCAGGGCTGAACCTTCAGGCAAACAACTGCCGGGATTAGCCAAGTACAAAAGGCAGTTCACATTACTGCCCTCCTACCAGCCAATAGGCAGCTGGTCTGAGGGACAGCAGAGAAAACCCTGGTGGACTAGGAAATAAACTGAGGGAAATAGAAAAAGAAAAGTGAGGAATGGCTGTTTGCTGTGCCTGTGTGTATGTGGGCCCCCTCATGGGCATTCCGGACTCCAGACACAGGGGAGAAGTTCTCTAGACTGGATGTTGTAGGGAAGGTCAGTTGTATCGGGTAAACTGTTGTTTGTTTTTTGTTAGGGTTTTCTTTTTTTTTTTAACCTCTCCTGCAACCGCAACAGTTCTATTGTTGCTTAGTCCTCGAAAAACTAAGTCGCATGCTTTGATAACAATCGAAACGAGGGTAAAGAAAAAGAATAGTTTTATGGAGATCCGGCTCTTTAACCCCCGAGTGTCTAGCCTCTCAGGCTCTCTTCCGCACTTACTGATTGTCCTTCGGACTTCCTTGCAGCTGAATAAACGGAATTTTAAAATTAGTCAATGTTTCCTTAGACAACACTTCGATTTAATAATCCCCTCTCCAAATGAGTCAATGAAAGGGGAAAAAATTCTACCTAGCTTCACTCACTGACTTGAAGTAAAGAAATCTAGTTGAGGAGAAAGCACATTGCCTTAGACTAGTCTAAAACCTGATTTTTTTTTTGTCCTTAAGGGTTTTATTCCTTTTAATAATCAAATTATAGGTCTGGTCCCAAAATAATAAGACTCGTCAACATTTACATGGTACTAAAACCTGATTTTTAAAGAACATTCAAAACACTGAAATAGTGTAGCACCCGCACACTCTTGTGGACATAATGGAATTCTAGCATTTATGCCGTATTGCATGCAATCCATTCAAGTCCCCTTTTCAATCTCTCATCAAAGGCTTGGAAAGTGCAGTCCTTTGCATCTGGACCAACAAGTACCACCTGACTGAAGTTCTGTTTTTGCCCCAGACTGTAGGGGTCAGCTTAGCAATCGCTGTAAAAACAAGGATACAGAGAAAAGAAATAATAGAGAAAAAAATGAAATGGAGAACGAAAATACCTCTGAAAATGTTTATTTGTTCAATTAATGCGATTTGGCCAGCTCACAGCTGGGATGTGAATGGGGGACAAAAATTGCCTCCTCACATGATTTGCAGAAGGTTAAAAGGGAGAGTTTAAAAACAAAGAAATATTTGAATGGGGAGGGGAAAGAAGAAATTACATGACATAAGCCCATGCCAAATTCAGAAGCAAACTGAAGTGATGATACAATTATTTCCTAAATAGAGTGACCCAGAAAGCTGGATTCTATTCAAGACACTCACAAAGCTGGGAAAATTCTTTTAGCTAGAGTTACTGTGTTTCAAAGGAGAAACCGATTTTATTTGAGGACCTTTTCTTTATCAACCACAAATGTAATCCCTCCAGAACGTCCCATTTGAGTTGTGGGGCTATCTAGTATTCCTTTTTTTCTTTTTTTGAGGAAGGAGGGCAAGGCAATTGAGGTTAAGTGACTTGCCCCAGGTCACACAGTTATTTAAGTGTCAAGTATCTGAGGTCGAATTTGAACTCAGGTCCTCCTGACTTCAGGGCTGGTGCTCTATTCACTTTACCACCTAGCTACCCTGAGCTATCTATTATTCCTACAAAAATCAACATTCAAGAAAAGTAATTTGGAGACACATGTGTTCCTTCAAGGGAGTAAAGGAAATAGAAAGGGATGAGGGGAGTGGATAATCTTACAGAAAAAAATGTGTTAAATATCACTGACAGTGACTCAACATTGACCATTTCTTTTAGGACTTAAGTATCTGAACCAGGTGACTTGAAATCATCAAGGGCATTACCTCCCTTATCTTGTGTATCAGCTCCCTGTTAGTCATTTCTGTGCTGTTAGTCTCCAGTCTAAAGGTCATTTCTTCTTCCCAGAGGAAAGATTGGCTATTTATACAGTCATCTCTTCAACTTTTTTGGGAATTCCTAATTCACACCACATTCACACCACATCACCTTTTTTTTCCTTTGGGGCTAATTGAATTGCATTTCCTTCCATACCATACTTGAGCTAAGGAGTCAGAGTTCAAGAGCAGCTGGTCAGGCCTGTACCCCTTGCAAGTGTCAGATCTAACACTCTGCTGCTGCTGACAAGTCAACATTCCATTTCCACACTACATGTTGACAAAAGGTGATGTTTGAGATTCGTTTCTCACAGCTGGCCATATAAAATGAGAATGACCACCCCCCTTACTAGCAGAGACAACATTCATTCTGGTTTGAGGAGTTGTTAGCTCATAGGAATACTTCATATTCCTTCCAGTATGGCAGCTGTCCCACATAGTAACCCAACTCTGTCCAAATCGGGAGACTTATGACGATATCTTCAGGTATTTGCTGTCTGAATGCTGTGAACATTCTATCTGTCCTCATGGATGCTATGCAAAGTTCGGGAAATTATAGCATAAGTATAAAATGTAGAAATAATCATGAGAGTCAAGCATTCACCAGGAGGCATTTCATAATTATCTCATGGGCTAGACTTAACTAATAGAGAGAGACACTTCTGTTTACAGAGTCATAGACTTTGAAAATTGGAGGGATCTCAGTGGCTATCCAGTTCCAAGCATAAATCCATTATGACTCAGTCAACAGGTGTCATTCAACCTCTGCTTAAAGACCTCTGAGAAAGGGAAATCTCCAGTTGGGGTGTGTGTGTGTGGGGGGGATTTTGATATCCACATTAATCTGATCTATTTGTGGTTTCTACCTATTGCTCCTGTACTTTCCACTAGGGCCAATATCTAGTTCTTCCTCCACAGGACAGTACCTGAAGGAAGCCAACATGCCACCTTCAGTCTTTTCAAGGTTAAATACATTCAGTTCCTTCAACCAAGCTTCATCTGACATGGACTGAAGGCCTTTCACCATCCTGGTTGCCTTTTTCTGGATGTTCTCTGGCAATGTTCACCTTAAACCATGATATCCATGAGTGCTGAACACAGCACACCAAATGAAGTCTAGTCGTCTAACCAGCTTGAAATTGATCTAATGATATTGTTGTCTAATCAAACCTCTACAGCTTCTCCATGAGAATAGTATGAATGACATATTTTCTCTAAAGCTAACCATCTCAATAGCAATCCATTCTAAAGTTTCCAAGAAATCAAAATCAAATTCACTGGCCTAAAATTTTGAGATTTTGTTCTCTCTTTTGAAAAGCAGAACATTTGCCTTTCTCCAATATTATGGTACTTCCCCTGTTTTTACATGACCTTTTAAAAAATTTATTGACTTGTTTATTTACTTTTAGTTTACAAGATTCATTTACAGAATCACTTGAGTTTCAGATTTTCTCCCTTCTCCCCTCCCCCTCCCCCACCATGGTGGCATACAATCATGTATGGGATCTGCAAACACTTTCACATTGTGCAAAAGTCTTGTTGTATAGAAGTGTTGTAACCAATGGAGTGAATAATGTGAAAAGAAAGAGAAAAAAAGAAACAAAAGAAACAAAACCAAACATGGAAGAGAACAATAGCATGTGTTGCTTCAGTCTCCATTTAAATTCTGGTCTTTCTAGATCTTTCTCTGAATGTAGACATCTCCTTCCATCCTGAGACTCATAGAGTTGTCTTTTAACTGTGCATTGCTGAGAAGAGTCCAGTTTATCAAGGTTGGTCGTCATGCATACAATGTGTCTGTGACTGTGTACAAATTTCTCCTGGTTCTGCTCTTCTCACTCAGCATCAGTATGTATAAGCCTCTCCAGGTAAATATGAAATCCATCTCCTTCCCATTTCTTATAGCCCAATAGTATTCCATTACATTCATATACCATAACTTGTTCAGCCATTCCTCAATTGATGGGCATCCCCTAAATTTCCAGATTTTTGCCACCACAAAGAGAGCTGCAATGAATATTTTTGTACATATAGGTCCTTTTCCCACTTCTGCTATCTCTTTCATGACCTTTCAAATGTCACCAACAGCAGTCACATCTGCTGGTTCTTTTAGGACTTGAGTTCATCTGAGCCAGTTGTCATCAAAGGCAGCTAGGCACTCTCCTTACAATCTATTTATCTTGAACACCAGCTCCCTGAAAATCATTTTTTCTTCTGTCATTTCCAGCATAAAAGTCATTTTCTTTTGAAGAGAAAACAGACAGAAATAAAAAGAGTCATTCTTCCTTCCCTCTGTTAGTTATTCTTGTCCCATCCACCTTGAACAAAGTTTCTATCTTTTCTTTGAGTCTTTTTCTCTCATTACAGCTTAAAAACAAGCAAGCAAGCAAACAAAAACAACCCTTTTACTGTCCTCACCTTTGCTCAATTTTGAGCCTTATCATTCTTCACACTCTTTTTAAAGGACTGAGTCATGTTCTTATATTCATCTTCTATTGCCCGACCCAGGTTCCATCTTACACACATACTCAGAAACAGTGTCCCTAAAGTCTTAGAGCAATTGGGACTCCCTGTGTGTGAGAAAGAATGAAGAAAACATTTATTAGGCTCTCAGCACATGCAAATTAGGGTGCTAAGCATTGGGAAGACAAATAGAAAAGTAAGATGATTCCAGTTCTAAGGGACCTCACATTGTAACAGAGGAGACTATATGTGTGTGTTTATGTATATTCTACATAGATATATGTATGTGTGCATATATATATATATATACACTTATATATGTATATGATATATTATATCTATATATATAGTATATATGGATACAGAAGGCTTCATCAAATCAGACGGAAAGCAGGCACGTATTGCTGAATGTTTGATAACCAGCTATCTGAAAAAGTACTGGAACACACCATTAAGTTTAATCTGCATTATTAACACTTTCTCCATTACTATCTTCAGTCTAGACAATAAACAGCACAGTAAATCAAACCCTGATTTGTAGCTTTGGCTGATTTCTTGAGGTAAAAAGGTTCACAGCTCTTTGAGCCAGCTTAGGGTGAAGGAGCAAAGCATTTGTCAATGATTTTTCTTTACTGTCATTTCCATCGATAAAATACTACCAGTTTCCTATATTGAAGCATTTGAACGTGCCAAGGTCTCTACAGGCAAAAACTTTCTTTTCCAGTTTTTCAGTAGATGTGGCTGTAGTCTCAAAGCAGCAGGTGCCAGATCACAGCTTCTTGGGGGTTGCTACCCAGAATGATAGCTGCAGACAATGGGAAGGAAGCTTGGCTATTCCAAAGAGTTTCGAATTCAGAACCCTGGGTTGTCTACATAAGAGTCAGAAGGGAGATGTTGCTCAAGGTGGTGGTGGTTTAATGTAGCTGGTCCATGATCCCTCAGGATGCCCTGATATGTACATATACATACACATACACATACACATACATACATATACACATACACATACATATACACATACATACATATACACATACATATACACATACATATACATACATAGAGATCTAGATAGAGATAGTTATATATCTAGATATAGAGATATATAGATAGGCAGATCTATATATATACTTATATATACATATATACATACACATACACATATGTACATATATATGTGTGTATATGCATACACACACACACTTTAAAGTGAATTTCTTAGTCATCCACTTTAGTCTCAAGACAAATCCTCTATTTTCCACTCCACATTGGAATTCTTTTCTTTTATGTATTCAGAATTTCACTTTTGTGTGTCTCTCATCTCCCTCTACTTCCCCCCACACACAAGTATTTGATCCCCCCTTCCTCCCTCCTTCCCCCAGTTCCTACCTATCTTTCTTCTGAATCCTTTGAAATCCATTTTCCTGAAAGGAAAGAATTTGATTTGCTAATCCGATCTCAAATTACACTGGGAACTGAAAGAAGAAACCTGGAGATATTTAATTTGAATTCAATAATCATTTAAAAACCCCTACAATGAAGAGTTTTCTTTAAACAGTAGGTGTGAACAAATGCAGACTGATCCCCAGTTTAGTATAAATCAACATTGGTAAATTTACATTTTAAAAGGTTTGGTTCAAAGTAGTTTTTATTTTTTGGTACAGCAGAAAGGATTGCAATAAAAAAAAAGTCAACCAGGAAACCCCCCAGCAGAAATAATGCTATACAGACAGTAGCAGACTTGAACAGAAATGGGACCTGTAATAATAACTTTTAAAAATCAAGTATAAACCCACCTTTTAAAAATAAGACCTTGGATTTTACTGGCAGGTTAAGAAAGTTCCTCATCCCATATGTAGAGAGACCAGTCTTAATTGCCTAGGGCACAGAGAGATAGGACTCGTGGCCAAGCCTCCCTGCCTTCAAGGATAGCTCTCAATCTAGTAACTCCATGTTCTAATATTCCAGAGTGCCCTTAAATTAAGTGCACAAATCCTATTGTTTTTAAACTAAATTGTATGATAGCATATCAGTTTCTATTAATTATTTCCAAGTTCTTTTTCTGGTCATGGGTTTTAGGTAGATCAATAATTTTCAGATTGTCTCTCCTGGATCTATTTTCCAGGTCAGTGGTTTTTTCAAGGAGATATTTCACACTGCTTTCTATTTTTTCATTTCTTTGTAACTGTTTAATAGTATCTTGGTTTCTCATAAAGTCATTAGCTTCTACTTGCTCCATTCTAATTCTGAAGGAATTATTCTCTTCAGAATGCTTTTGTGATTTTTTTTCCATCTGGCAAATTTGACTTTTTAAGGCATTCTTCTTCTCATTGGCTTTCTGGACCTCTTTTGCCATTTGAGCTAATCTATTTTTTAAAGTGTTGTTTTCTTCCATCAGGTTGTTGACTCTCTTTTCATGATTTTCTCGCATCATTCTCATTTCTCTTCCCAA
>JAQQSW010000262.1:0-19356 GCA_028646575.1 Pseudocheirus occidentalis
GGAGAAAAATCTGAAACTCAAGTGATTCTGGAACTGAATCTTGTAACCTAAAAGTAGACAAATAAGTCAATAAGAAAAGGTTTATAGTTTATCCTGATGTTAAAGGAAATAGTTACAAAACTTTAATAAAATAAATTAGATGGAAATCTTACATATTGAGATTCATCAACCATGTTGGTATAAAATGTCTTTTATGCATGACAAATCCCAAAGGGCCACAAAAGCAAAATTCTGAATAATCACAAATTTCTAAGTACCAAAAGATGTTTACTTTGGGGAGGCAGTTTTTTAAGGCATGAACCTTTGTATTAAACTGGCCTTATCACAATAACAAAGCTTACCAGGCCTTGAAGAACTTGGTAGGAATATAGAGGGTTGAGCAAATCAAATCTGGATTCATAATCACTAGTGGTAACATTTTAATTTCTAAAGCCCAATACTCTTAGCACTTTAAAAGAAAAGACTAGGAAATGCATATAAAGCTTTGAGTTAACAACACAGGACACAGAAACCCTGAAACTGGGGTGTAGGGATCCCCAAAGAAAACCAGGTGCAGAGGCCCACCTCTGCACCTCCCCAAACTCTCACAGAGAAGGGGAAGGAACAACACAGAGTAAAAATTTCACTCAAAAAGGTGCCTTTTCTTTAAGTTTTGGAGACAAAATTTCTTACTAAGCTTGTTTAGTTTAGAAATCACCTTCACAAATCACTTTTCTAGATTCTTTTGAAGTCAGACTGTGTTGCAATGGAACACTAGGCACTTTTCCTTAAGATCTCCTCCCTGAATTTCCCACCTAGCAGCCTCCTAGCAAATTCTTGCCACTTGTCCCAGCATGCCAGGACAGAGGGGAAAAAACAAATGTGACTGACACAGCACAAGGGCATCCCCTTATACGAGGGTCCACAATCTGACACTGCCTAAAAGTCAGTGGAGTTTCAGATGCCACTAGCAGTGTCTGGGCATTCCAGGTGTCTCACTGCTAGGGACACAGTAGGAGCAGAAAGGTCTGGGTAAGAGAACAAAGAAAAGAGTGCTTACCTATTATCCCAGTGGCTAGGAGAGGATCATCAGAGTCCAATTAATACTTAGACTCCCAGGGTTTGGCACCAAAATGATGTGGTTTGGGGTTGGGAGAGCTGGTTCAGATTTTTGTAAGAATTCAATCAGACCTTATCCTTAGCCAAAGGAAACTTTATTAACACAAAAACATGCAGGCCTGAGATTCAGCAAGGAGCTAAACAGAGGCAATGATAGAGGAAAAGGACTAGACTTTTATAGTCAGAAAGCTACATCTAGCCTATAGGATGAAGATTGTAGTTTTAGGGTATCTAATGGGGGTTGGAGATTTAGGGACTAGATAGGTACAAACAAGGTGAGGAAGGTGGTTGCTTGCAAGTCGTAAGTTATACGGAGATAAGGGAAGGGGCGCTAAAGCACCCTCAATTTACAGCATGGACTAAGAATAAGCCTCAAACCCCTCTCAGGGGTCCTGGGAAAGTAACCATTACTATAGACCCTTAGGGCACCTTTGTGCCTACATCAGAACCAGAATCACTCTCCCGCCCATTCTCCTTAAAATAATTAACATCTCTACCACTACTTCCCAATCAGGTCCTCTGGTCTGAGAACAGCTTGGGAACCATGGAGCTGCTTGATAGACTAAAAAATTTTTTTAGAATCTGTTTCTTAATTGAAATCCCTTTCTTATCTGCTATAAGTTGTAATATTCTCAGATCATTTCCTTAATTTTTAAAACCCTTCACAAAGGTCCCTCCCATTTTAATGTCTCTGTGAGCTCCAAATTTTGAAAACTGAGAAACAGAGCAAGCCAGTCATCACTCTTCTTAGAGCCTTCCCCTCACCTTGAATGAAATCCGCTGTCCCTTGGATCTCTTGTGGGCCTGCTACCTGCCCACAACTCCAGGGGGACTGGTTGCTAGAGACTTGACTGCCATCCTGACGCCCGAACGTTATGGGCTCCATTTGCTGTGTCCAGCGCAGTCGTACGGCCTAGCTACCAGCTGAATAAGAGAGAGAGAGAGACAGAGAGAGACAGACAGAGAAAGACAGACAGAGAGATGGGGATGTATTCAATACTTTGTTTATTAAAGAACCATTTCATACAGAACCAAGGATACAAGAAAATCATAGGGCTTATATTCCCTATAGCAGAGATTCTTGTGTAACCAGAATGCAAGGACCCTCCTCTGGAACCCACCACTCCCTACCCCAGCCCAAGGATAAGATTTTATCCTAGGACCATGTTCAGAGGCACAAACAAACAGGGAGTCACAATCAAGATTTGCAAATTAACTTTCTTTTAAATATTCATAGAACCAATGGTAGCATCCACCAAACAAGATTAAACTCTCCCTGCATATCTGCCTGATGACCTTATAGAAGTGGGGAGCATTTCCTTAATGGGGCTAGGGCCCCTGAAAATCTGATCTATTACAAACCTGTATTGTGACCAAGAAAACAAAAGGTTAACCTATATTATGGGTTGACGTAGCCGTAAAAACAAGAATTGAACAAAACATGGCAGTGTAAGAAAAGCAGAACAAAACTCTTCAGGGTGTACTTGTGTAGTTTGGCCAAACCACAAATCCCATAGGTCCTTGGGACCTTTGTTCAATGATCTACAGAGCTCTTTTGCACCTTCTTGAAATGTATAGATTTCTTTAATTCTTTCGGAATGTTTTAAGCTCAAAAGTGCAGTCCAGGAATGAAACTGCCGACTTTTAACAGTATACTGAGTCAGAGCCTTGTTAGTTGTAAATTCAGGAGCTCCAGCTGAACCCATTATAACTAGGAAGGGGAATGGTGGAAAGCTGGTATACTTTTTTTCAATATACGTTTGAGTTGGCGTTTTCCCCATATAGGATAGAAAGAAATTATTAAAGGGCTATGCTATTTCTAGGAAATCATAGGCAGTAAGTTAAAATTGTTATATTATACCAATAGAAAATATAGGCAGATTTTTTGTCATGAAGGTCTTAGGAAAAATATGAAAGTGGAAGGAGAGAAAGAACCCTCCTGAGTTATCTCTTCTCCTTTCTGGTCCAATAACCTCATGATGGTGCTTCTATGATCCAACCAATCCTTCCCCCTTATGTCTCTGGGACTTGGGTGTATGATACATAGAAGGGTGGGCTTGAAATCAAGGAGTCCTAAGTTCAGATCTGGCTCTGGACATGAGCCGTGTGCCTCTGGGCAGGCCACTTCTGTTCTGCCTGTGCCAGTTTCCTCAACTGTAATATTATCTACCTCCTGGGTCATTGTGAGGATTAAATGAAGTGTTTGTAAAGCATTTAGTATAGTATCAGGCACCTAGTAGGTACTTTATAAATGTTTCTTCCTTTTCTTTTTTTTTTCTTAAAGGAGCCCACTGAGGGCTGCCTTTCTCTAATATACATGTCTCTCCTTCAAATTCGTCAGAGTTCCCATTCCATCCATATCTTCAGTTATAGACAATAAGACTGCTAAATTTTACCCATGCTTTATCCAAGTGCTTTAATTTTTAAAAGAAGAGCTTGTTAAAAATCATCAATATGTACAATTGTAGTGGAGATACTAGATACCAGTAGGCCACCTTGATCTGCCACTCCAGGCTCTCCTCCCAGCATGATATAATGGGAAGAACACTGGACTTGGAGCCAGAAAATCTAGGTTCAAATCTCATTTCAGACATTTACGACTGTGACAATGGGCATGTCCTCCTCATCTAACAAATGGTAACAATAACATCTACAATTACCTACTTCAAAGGGGAGTTGTGAAGAAAATGCCTTACAAATTACTATATAAATGTGAATTTACTTTGTCTTATTCATCTATTGAATCATTCATTCAATACTGTTCAATATTATTGATATTAATTACTAACTAGGTCTATAAAATTGTAAACCTAATTTCAAAAGTTGAAATTCTATAGTAACTATAGAAAGGATTTTGCTTGACATTCATTTTTAGTAATACATAGTTCTTCTTTGCATCTTTATTCTCAAGTTCTTTACACTTGGACCAATACAAGGGCATCTCCTTCTACTTTTGGAAAAGTGTTAGGTTTATTTTAGGTTAGATTTTGTCTGTGTCTATCCCATCTACTAACCCATAGTGAATATGTTTCATGTTTTTCTATCCTGTGAAATTTTTGTTCATGTTTTCTGTAAATTTTCCATAGAAGACTGGCATCTAACTACAACTTTTGGCATCCTGAAGAAACCATTATACTGTCTACACCAGCAGTTCTCTCACCCTGTGGGTCACAACCCCTTTGGGGGTCGAAAGACCCTTTCACAGGGGTCACAGGGGCACCTAAAACCAAAGGAAAATGAATATTTCCACACTTGACACCGTGCTTCTCCATCCATTTTCAGGCAGGTCCGCCCACATGCAGACATATGAATGTCAGTCTGTTTCCTCTCATTCTCAGTGCATGACAGACACATCTCTGTTTTCCTGCCTTCAAATACCTCTTTTTTTTAAAAATCAGTTTCTCATGTACAAATCTTTATTGGTAATATGGTGCAAACTTAAACCCCTCCTACATATTATAATACATTTTTGCATTGAAGTTTAGATTATCTTTATCATTCTCCTGAAATTATGGTGTTCCTTGCTACATAGCCATATTCTAACGCTTGAAGAACAATAATGCTAGAGAGTTTTATCAGCATTAAAGAGTCAGGTTATCATTGTAAGTACAGTGCCACATGGAGCCTGTGGCGGGGAGAGTTTGCTGAAGGGTGGAGCAGAGCCCACAGGAGAAGCTTGGTTGAGGGAGACTTATTTTCAGGAGGCACAACTTTTGTTACTTTGTAGTCCAGTGGGATCACTTTGTGAAGAGTTTTGGGATTTGGTCAGATGAAATTCTGGGTAGCCTTTGAGTCCCCTGACTTTGAAAACCCATATACTGGTGCTTCTCTCTCTGGTATCTAACACTGTATGTATGTAATGGTCAGACAGCTAGAAGCCTGTAGAAGCTAGAATTCAACATACAGTTGAATTGTGTTATTTTTTCTGACTGCATTTTTTGTCTGCTTGTAACTTCTGCTTGTATTCTCTCAAGTTCAGGGTGCTGACTTTTTCCCCTGAACTAGGCAGATGGAATACAATTGATTCAAGTAAGATTGTTAATCTTCTTTTGAGTTGCTTTCCTTTAGAAAAGCAGATCAAACAACCTGTGCTGGCAGCAATCCTGTGTATCCTAGGGTACTTGTTGCTGGGGTGGAAAGGGGCATGATAGAAGGGAGGGTACACTGGGGGAAGGGGTAATCAGAATACATCCCATCTTGAACAGGGAGAGGGGGAGAGATGGGGAAAATTTTGGAATTCAAAATCTTGTGGAAATGAATGTTGAAAAGGAAAGATAAATTAATTTTAAAAAATTCCAGATCTAAAACCCACAAAAAGGAGAGCATATGTGTAGTACATTATAACCAATTTAGAAACAGTACAATATATATTATCAGTCACATTTATAATAATAACAACAGCTTTGAACTTATGTAGACTTACCCTTTGCCAAAACAACATTTGGATGACGGAAAATGATTCAAAACAAAATAAGTATTACATTGCTGATTGCAGTTTTCTGTTTTTCATCTCTTCATGTTGTCTCTCCTTATTATAAATTTCATTGTTAAAATTAATTACTTCTGTATTCATCATTTGAAGTCTCTCAGTATACTTAGGTATCTTGTTGCAGTGTTTCCTCTTGTAGATACCAAGAGACTTTGGAAAGAAAATCCAAAGTGTTATTTTGCATTTATTGATTCAGAAGAGTAGATTTTCTAATCCCTTACATGGTGAACCTGAAAATACAACTTCTTTGGGATCCTCTCTGAGGAACCCAAATTCCACAACCTCAGGAAAATGTTCCCTAGGAATACATCCTGCATTTATGGCTGTAAAAGACTGTTCTGTGATTGAAAAAAAAGAAGGGAGAAAGGAGGGGAAATGAAATTTTATATTGTGTAATGTAAAAGCAGAGAGAGTTTTCCCACTGAACTAGTCTGGTAGAAAAGATATAGGATGGGGGGGGGAAATAGTCATGTTTAAAAGTAACAGGCGAAAAACTTAACACATTTCCAAGCTGGAGACCAAATTCTAATTCTCAAGTAATATTTTCTATACTTCTTTAATAAGAATCTAGCAAGAAAGAGACAAAAAGTTACCTAACATCAAATGAGGGGCTCCTAACTCTTTTTGTGTCATAAACCCATTTTGGCAATCTAGTGAAGCCTAAGGATGGGCCTCTTAATAAAATGTTTTTAAGTTAATAAATTACATTGTATTATACAAAGGAATTCATCTATACTGAAACGTAGTGAACACATTTTAGGGGGGGCTTTTTGGAGGGCAACAGAGGTTTAGTGACTTGCCCAAAGTCACATGACTGGCAAGTACATCAAGTGTCTGTGGTGGGATTTGATCTCAGGTCCTCCTGACAATTTAGGGGATGAAAATAAAGGGAAACAATCCAGTCTGGCTTTTCTGGCTCTAATCAAGGCCTTTCAGCATTAAAGGCTTAAAGTCCAGAGGTTTCTCAGTTGATGGTTAAGACACACAGTTCCAACATGGTCTTTTCTGGGACAAGTCTACTTCCTCCACCACATCCCATTTTCTATTGAACTAGGCCCAATTTTTAGGTTGTCAGAACAGGTATGTGTTCAGACATTTCTGGGTCTGAAAGAAGTAAAATATTACATGGTATAACCCTAGAATATAAGGTTCCAAAAAAGCTTGCCATTCTGAAAAGAGAATAATACTATTTCTGGTGAGAGTGTTATTACTTGTTTAGAGGTTAGGAGGTCAAATGGTTATTGCTTTGGTAGTACTCTAAAAAGTTTTTTTCATTTTTAATCAGCAGATATTGCATTAGATTTATTTGACTTCAAACTGGAGTGTCAAAGTATCAAGAGATTTACAAATAGCTTACATGGCCTTAGCAAATCAAGTAATATATCTTAGGGAAATTCTCGAAATGTCCTCTGAGGGAAGCGGAGTTTTTTTGGTTTATTTTTGTGTAAATGGTTTTTATATAACTCTTATCAAGTCAAGAATATAAGTGTTCTTCTAACTAGTACTTGATGTTTAAAACTTAAACATATATGTATGTAAATATCAACATTTTACTAGTCAAATGAAATGGGAATTTGGCATTGTTGACTCTCTTCCCATGATTTTCTTACATCATTCTCATTTGTCTTCCCAATTTTTCCTCCTCTTTTCTTGTGACTAACATTTGCTAATGTTAATGCATACTTTTAGTTGGTCACTGTCCAATGTAAGGAGGTGTTCACCTCTTATATTTTTCAATTCAAATTCCATCATGTATCTTTCCATGCCCAATCCTGACAGCCACATTCCAACTTGAATTTCTGTCCACTCTGATATCAATTGTTTTGGAGAACCAAAGGGATGGAAGACATCATCCAATAGTTAGAAGTCAAGAAACATTGTATTTAAATGTCTTTTATTACCATATGTAAACATAAGTATAGAAGGTCAGGTCAAAGCTCCAAGGAGCCTTAGAGATCACTTTTCCAAAAGCCCTGCATATGACAGCATAGTTGTGTGTTGTAATTTGGCATTCCAAAACGGCTGTGTAGAACATCTCCCATTCTCCTACCGTCTTCTCTTTTCACCTGTATGTCAGCCACGCACACGAGAACAAGAGATCTGAAGAGGGCTTTGTAGCAGAAAACTTTCTATTTTTGCAACAGAAAAACTCTGAATTCTTCTTGAAGGAAAATTTCTCTAAAATATGCAAAATGGCTAATATATTTTCACATATAACAGAGTTTAATGGTTTAGGAAGTGAATGGATTAATACTAAAATCATTCAACTTGTTCCAAGAAGTTAAGCAAGATAGCAAAATGTTGAACTTATTAAACAATAGAATGGCCCAGATCTTGTCACTGTATATTATTGGGCAGAAGCCAGTGACACTCTGTGATCAATCCTGCATTGATTTCTATGGCAGTTGAGAGATGCGAGTAGAATATTTCCAAAGTACCTTCCAGATGGATCAGCACCAGGTCAAAGGATTATACTCTGTGAGAAATCCTCAGAAGCCACTAAATCCATGTTATCGGGGATGGAAAAGAAAAGAAACATAGATCATAGATTCAATGAGAGAAGTATTTGTTGTGATTTCCCATCTTCTAGAAAGGTACCCTAATTTAGGATGTTTTTGTGGAAGGGATAAATGTCCATTAGAAAATCTTTGGAGGAAATTTTGTTTCTTCTCTTAGTAGCTGGTTCTAATATGGATGTATGCAGTTCTTGTTCTCTTGACAAACTCAAAAAGAAAGTTAGTTAGAAAAAAAGATGAAAGAAGAAAAAAAGATGAAAAGGAAAAAATATAATTTCCCATCTTCAGAAATGAGTATTTTTCTAAATTAATTCTTTTAAGTTTTGAAATAAATTTTGCCAGACCATCATGACAGGTAGTAGGTCCTTTCTTTGTAAGGTTGTCCTTAGATGCTCATTTATCTATTATTCTAGGGGGTCACTCTTAAGTATAAATGAGGGCCAACCCAAGTTTCTGTTTTCCAGAAAGAGCAAAACTGTAACATGTATTTCATTTTCAAATAGTAAAGAATTAAGATATTCATGAAAAGCAGATATTCTTTGTTCCAATTTCTCCCCAAATTCCCTAAAATACAATGCTACATTTACACTATCATTTCTATTATATCTCTTTTCTTGAGAGGAAATGATTCTTCCTTTCATCTCACTCAAGAATAAGGCTGACTTAAGAAATGGGAGTTCTCTGGGACCAATAATTCTTGTTCTGTTATTGCTTTCTGTATAGATTCCATATGGTCTTTAGAGGTGGTGGTTGAGTATTGTTTAATTTCTTTAAGCAGTTCCTTAGCTTGAAAATTGTTCAGCCAAAAGGGTAATGCCATTTTTAATGCTTTTCCATCCTTTTCATCTCCAACAGTCAGGTTGTTGACTCTCCATGATTTTCTTACATCATTCTCATTTGTCTTCCCAATTTTTCCTCCTCTTTTCTTGTTTGGTTTTCAAAGTCCTTTTTAAGATGATCTGTGGTTTGTAGGCAATTTTCATGTTTCTTGGCAGCTTTGGGTGAGGGAGTTCTGATTGTGTTATCTTCCTCCCATTCCATGAGTTGATCCTTTTTGTCCCCAAAAAAGGATTATACAGTTTGATTGTTGTTCTTACTTTACTTTGTTTTTCAGCTCATGTTGCCAGTAAATTGTCTTTTTAGCTCTGTGGAACTCTGCTTCCAGAGAGGAAAGCTCTATCCCAAATCGCTTCGGTTTTCACAGCTGTTGCAGCTATTAGGGGGCGGCTGCAGCACCCATCAACATTGGTTCACTGAAAACGTACCTCAGGACGACCACCCAAGATCATGATCTGGATCCAGCCCACTCAGCACAAGAGCACTTGGCCTCTGAATGATTGATTGATCCCCCTGTGTTCTGCAGGCCAGGAGCTCTGAAGCAGCCAGGTGGAAGCCGCTGCAGGGCAGCTGTTTATGCAGCTTCCTTGCCCTGGGGGCAGTTTGGCCAGACTGCTTTTCTCCCCCAAATTTAGCTGAATTCCACTGACCTTTCACTTAGTCCTTATATTTTCTTGCTTGATAAATCTGGAAAATGCCACAACTACCGCAGATCCGCTCTCCTGAAGACTGCAGCTGCAACTCCTTCTGACTACCCTGGGGCCAGGCCACAGGTTTCAGGCTAGGTTGGTTTTGGCTCCCACCCTGCTGCACTGAGACCTTCCTGCCCAGCTGCCTTCAGTGAGTGATGTGTTTTCTGTATTTTTGAGAGTTTTGGAGCCCTAAAATTTAGAGACATATTTTATGGATATTTGACGTGGCTATAAGCTATCTGCAGCATTTTCCTGCTTCTAGGCTGCCATCTTGGCACCACCCCCCACTTCCATATATTTTTGAGAGGAGATGGCTGAAAATTTTTTAAGTTCTTCAAGCCTTTCCTCAGCCTGAAAATTGTTGAACCAAAAGGGTTATACCATTTTTCATGTAAGTCCATCCTTTTCTTCTCCAACTTTGAAAATTCCGTTTCCTAAAGTAGCTGATTTTGTCCTATGTACTAAAGCTACATCTCTTGGCTCTATGTTCTCTAATTAACCTTCCAAGATCTATGCACTCAATGAATATTGAGGCACAAATTCCACAACTTGTTTCTGTAAGGACTGAAACTCAGGATATGACTAGGGATTTAAATGAGATTAGGGATAGTGATAAAGATGGGATAGGTTTAGGAATGGGGATGGATATAGGAGGGGGGTAGAGATAGACACAGAGACAGAGAAAAGAAAGAGAGGAGGGATAGAAAGGGATAGAGAGGGATAGGAATATGGTTAGGGAAAGAGAAGCCAGTAAGGAGTAGGACTGGGAATCCAAAGGGGAAAGGACCTCCAGGGGGACAACCTACTCTTTTTTCAGGGCAGGGTAGCAATTTCACTGCCATTTAGCTGGAGAGAGATGCCCAGAGCAGTGAGATACTAAATGAGTGGCTGAGGGTCAGACATCTAGGATGTGTCAGAAGAAGGTCTTAACCACAGGTTTTTCATCCTAATACTACATAATGTAGCCTCTCTGTGGAGAAAAGACAGTTTCTGCCTCCAGGGGGCTTCATAATTCGGTAGAACAGACTAGAAGAGATGTTTACAAAGAAAACGAGGGGAAGTGCTGCAAGAGCAGTGTGGCTTTGTACTATGAGAAATTATAGTGACAAGACTACTTATACATGGAAGAATATTAGGGGAGGTTTGACAAAGAAGTAACCTGGCCTCAGATAGATACACACTTGTTGCATTGGTAGAGCAAGTCTGGAAAATAGTTCAGAATCTCATGTTAAAAGTAGCCTAACCGTGTCATACTCTGCCCAGTAAAACCACAACACATTATATTCTCCTGTTCTGTCAAAGGAAGAGTTAAAGGGCTAAGATGTATGGTATATTACCCATCCTCATATCAGACTTTTGCAGTTGAAAATAAAAATAATGAAAATGTAAAGGTGCCCATTGAACAAATTATCATTTAATATCATTGAAATCATGGAGTATTATTTATGCCTTAAGAGATGATGGAAAGGAGAAAAGGTTTTCAGCAAAGATGGAAAAGCTGCATTCTGATGCAGAGTTAAATGAGCTGAACTATGAGAACAATCTAGATAATAACAATTTTGTCAAGATAAACAATTGTGAAAGTAATGCTGATCAACACAATGACCAGTCTTACAATTCCACAAGAGTGATATTGGTGCCATGCTACACATTTCCTGACAGAGAAGTGGACAGGTTCCTCTGTAAAATCAGATATGTTTTACACAGTGAAAATTTCTTTAGGATAATTCCATTTTGTTACAACACTTTTAATTTTCCCTTCCCTCTCACAGTTTCCAGTTTAGAGGAAAAGATGGAAAGGAGATAACATAGAACATCTTAAATGAAAAAAAATTAAAGGCTGCATTCCATACTATGAACTAGTTATGTTCTTCCAATCATTATATAATACAGTGACCTTCAATCTATGAAACCAACTCCGTCATGTATTATATATAACTTGTTCTTGGTGACTCTGTCCATGCAATTTCACCTACCTCAAATACCTTTACTTCACCTATCAATCCAAATTAATCGTATCTCCTTGAAAGCCAGACTTTAAAAGTTGCCTATAATAAGAAAACTCTCCAGGACCTTCAGATTTTGTTTTCTTTAAGGACCAGAAGACTAAATTGGGCAGGGATTGAGCAACAAAAACTCATTAGTGTACAATTGCAAATAATTCAGTGAAGGGCTCTGAAGTATGGAAAACACAATCTATTAAACAGTTGCTAAATGCAAAGCACTGTGCTAAGGACTGGAGATACAAACAGAAAAAGACTAAAATCCCCTAGTCTTGAGAAGCTCTTTCTTGGCTCTAATTGATTTAGACAACATATACAAGAAAGTTCAATTGAAGCACAAGATGGAATGATTCAGAAGTCCTAAGGCTTCCAAGTTAGAGTGGATTGCAAAAGCCAGAGTTACTTTGCATAAGTAGTTAAAATGACAATGTCCAGGATTATCAGAATATAAGAGCAAAGCAAAGAAATCATTGTTAAGCCCTAAGCTCTGAAAGACTTAAAAGGCAGCTTTACAAAGGAGATAGTAAAGCCTGATGGACTTCCGAAGAATACAGCTGCTGAATCCTTTTTTATCCAAGACTTAGAGGTAGGAAATTGCTTGGAAGAAGAAGGGAAACCAAGGAAGAAAGGTACACCCCCTGATGATCATGGTTCTCTGGATCAAGTAGACGTGTCACTTGTGGATTTGGGATGGTTCATGGATGAGGCAATAGAGGAGGGGTTTCCAGATGATTTCCTGGTGGATTTGTATAAAGAAGGAGAAATAGAATTGGGCATCAAGTGGTGAGATAAGGGCTTTTATCAATTCACCTTTACTGATTTATGGAAATTTACGAATGAAACAGGAAGCATTTATCTTGCATGCATGAATGTGGACACCATCTTTATTCATAACTTCAATAGTATAGCCTTCTTTCCACTGAAGAGGTATAGTGAGGGAATGCGTTTCTATAAAATCCTTTGAGGGTTCTTAGGCTGAAAGAATTACCAAGTCCAAGCTCTTCTGGCAAGTTTGTAAAAGTTTATTATGCTTTTGCGGGCAGGGGGGGTGTCAGAAAAAAGCCTGCAACCTGCAGGAATTAGGGATGCTGATTATATAGTAATAAAACCATAAATCTGATAGCAATTATGCAAACTAGGTGAGTAAAGGTGGAGTTTAGGAGGAGTTAGGAAGGAGTTTAGGAGTGATCAGTGCGTAAATGGATATGCACTTTTTATATCAACTGTGCAGGCTGTTACCCATAATTCACTGGGAGATCACCCTGGGAGGTTGCTATCAGGAGGTGGTGTTTTTGCCTTGAAAAGTCACTAAGTTAGCGGTCAATTCTGACTGAGAGTTGCCCAGCCTGTTAGCCATCAAAGTCCCTTTTGACATGATGGATGTTAGGAAGCTGGGCTAATTAGGGATTCAACATATGTCTAATGGTGAGAAGTTACCTTACTGATAATGCACTGAAAGAGTCATAGTTTGCAGCTGGTCACTAAAAGAAAGGAGGTAGACATTTCTCTAACTAAGTATTTGTTTACAGAATGCTTTTGAAGGATTCATAGTTATGGCTTGTTATTATACCAAGCAAGGATAGTTATAGCTGGCAGAGTTAATGGTATCAGGGAAAATGCTTTTAGGCTAGGCGAAGGGGAGAGGCAGAGTTAATGCCTTTATGACTGGGGGAAAGTGTGACTTTTACAACTTAATTGTACAGGCTTGTTACAAACTGATGTTACATGCATAAGTACCCGAACACAAGTGAGATTTTTACAGAATGAAGTTACAACAGTGTTACAAACAAAGTTACAAAGGCACCCCAGCACCCCATCACTACCACTTTTATGACTGTGAACACAGAGGACATTCAGATAAATCTTTCTTGAATAAAAAGGAAAAAGTTTATAGAAACTCTACTGCCTTACCTTCTCTAGGATATGAAATAGGAAGATTTTTTTCTATATTTTTGAACTTCCTCATCAATTATTTTTTTCAAGCTCATGTCTTTGCTTTTGAATTCTTCTTCTCTATTGAAGAAAAAGGGAGAGTTTGATATAACTGGAAACAAAACTGACTTTGGTATTCAAAAGACTTAAATTTGAGTTCTAGTTCTAGAACCCTGTTCTAGTTTCAACTTATTAGCTTTGTCAACTTAGGTAAGTCACTTAGCCTTTTTGGCCTTCCATTTATTGCACTGATTAAATAAAAGCCTTGAACTCCATAAACCCTGAGAAGTCTGACAAGTCTACTATTACATGACAGAGATAAAAAATGCAAGGTATGAAAAAGACAGTTTTCAAGGGAATAAATCCATTTAAAAATAACGTAAAATCACTTCTAACTAGAGAAATGTAAATTTAAGCAACCCTGAGCTTCTACCTCATACCAATCAGATTGACAAAGCTCATTACAAATGAAAAAAGGTATTGCTGGTGGAACTGTGAATTGGTCTGTCATTCAGAAAAGGAGTTTGGTACTAGGTGCCAAAGGTCATGAAATCATCTATACTCTTTGAGAAGTAGATGAGTAATGCCATTTCTAGGCTGATGTGCCAAATAAAATTTCTTTTTGGAGTGGGGGAGGTAAGGCAATGGAGGTTAAGTGACTTCCTCAAGCTCACACAGCTAGTAAGTGTCAAGTGTCTGTGGCTGGATTTCATGTCAGGTCCTCCTGACTCCAGGATCTGCTCTATTCACTGTGCCACCTAGCTGCTCCTCACAAAGAAATTTTTAAAAAGGAGAGGACAGGTAGTTATTCAAAATAGTTATAGCAGAACAAAGAACTAGGGACTAATAGGATGCTGCTTGCTCATCACTGGAGAATGGTTGAACAAATTATGTTATATTTAAGGAATGGAAAACTGTTGTATAATAAGATATTATAGAAAGGTGGTGCTAGAGAAACCTGGGAAGATTTCTATGAAGTGGTGCAAAATGAAGAAAGCAGAAGCAGCAAAAGAATTTATAATATTAACACTTAGAAAAAATTATCACAATATCATGAAGAAAAACAAATGTGAAAGAATTAAGAACTCCATATGAAATGATCAACCACAATTCCAGTGGATTAATAATGAATCATGCTAACTCTCTACTGAAAGGGGAAGTGATGGATTTAAGATGCAGAATGAGCCATAAATTTTTGGATAGGACCAATATGGGTATATTTATTTTGCTGGAGTATTCATGTTTGTTATAATAATTTTAAAAATTAATTTCTTTTTGAAGGGAAGACAAAAAGACAGATGTGGGAGGAGAGGATGAGAGTAACAGGTTGTTAGCAAAGTGTCACAGAAAAAGAGAAGCTCCTCTTTGCAGCATCTATTACTAGACAAAAATATAGCAAAAGAAAGACTAGAAAGACTCACATATAAACAAGAAGGGGAGATTTGAAGGTTACGTTTTGAATGTATGATATGCCAAAAAAATAAAAGAATGCAAGCTCTAATATTGTGGACATTCTCAGTTTCATGTACAAGTCCCTTTTTCTACTATATATGTTTACATATTCATTTTATTGTAAATCTTGTTACATTCAGAAAAAAAAAGAAGGCTGTAACTGGATGAATACTTTTAAATGGATAACCAAACAATTTACTTTTTTCACTTAAATTGCCTAATGAAGCAACTTTGAACTTTCGGCAAGATAATTCATTAGGGAAAATGTTTATTTCCTAAAAATTGAATGAACTCTATATGAAGTTATGCAAATAAAATGCATTAAGTATACATACAAGTGCACACATTTACACATAGGTATCCATATGTATGTGTATGTGCATATACACATATGTATATATAATTACATATATGTATACATACAATATTGTACTATATATGTATATAATTATATACATATGCTTATATATGTATGCAAATATCTATATAAGAACATATAAATATATGTGTATATGTATGACTGCACACTTAAAGTGATAGCGCAACATAAGGATATAGAGAACAGTCTAAGCAAAGCTGGGTTCAAGCTCGCATCTGACACATATTCTCTGTGTGTTGGTCCATCATTATGCTAAGCAACACTTTAAGACAGTAAGGCAAACAGGCCAGCCAGTTTGGTAGTGGGCACTTCACTACACAGAAGCATTCTGTATAAATCACAAATCCACTCCGCACCCTTACCCAAATACGATTTCATGAACTCTCAAGCTGAAATACAGTTGTGCAGTTCCTACCTTATGCAACATGATTAACTCCAAATATTATTTTAATGGCAATAATGGCAGTACTATCACGTGGGGTTCTTTCTCAAATTATAGACTTAAGAAGGGACTAAGTTCATACTTTGAACTAATGTAATTAGTGACTTCACTGTAAAAGGTTTGGCAATTTATTTACACCTGTGTGTGTATTCTAATTCTAATGTCATGGTAATGAGAATGGTACGTGCTCACAGCTGCCCTGCCTGCCTCTTCTGGATTACATGTGACTCAGTCCCAAAAAGAATCAGCACCTCATGACACCACAAAAACTCTGTGGTTTTCTGATCCTTTTCTCAACCTTGATAAGAGGAGATGGGTGGGATGCTGCATTAGTTACAAAGGGTAGGCATCTTCTCGCTTCTAATCTCCTTTTTCTCTTTTTGTCTTCCCGAGGACATTGGGCAAGTACTTCCCTACTGGGTGTTGGAGGGATGAACTGTCCTATCTTTCCCCCAACTGCTGGCCCATTAGCTTGCCAAATTTTCCTATGTAGTCACAAGAACTTTGGGGCCCAACTAGGAACTTGAGCCTAGACCTCTGACTGCCTCTCCTGCAACAATGAGCAAACATCAAATCTGAGATTGTTGGGCCTGGGATTGGAGGTGACATTGTGAATTTAAGAGATCTGGAAATGCAGTGATTTTATATCTTGTGTTTATTAAGTACAACTTTTGTGAAGATGAAATGATTGAAATACCTTATTTGGAGATAACCTTCATAAAAGCCAAACTTTTCTATTAAGTAAATTGAACCTAGAACTACATGGCAGCGGCAAAAAAGAATCAAATGCTGGAAGATAAGGAGGTTGACCTTTCTTTTAGGTGGTCAAGGCTGTGCAGGACCAAAGCTGGTCATTATGTATATAGCTCCAAAGGAAAAGGGGTTACTTAGTAGAAATGGAAAGGGCAACCATCATCCCAATCTTCTGGGCCCCAGCATCCCTTGTCATTGTTAGACTATTTGGGAAATTCCTGTTCCTATTTGATATCACAGTTACAGCTGAATTGTATTTAATTGTTTCCTGTAGGTAGGCAGAGCTCAAAACTGTGGATGGTACTATAGGGCAGCTAGGTGGCACAGTGGACAGATCGCTGGGCCTCCCATTAGGAAGATTCATCTTTGTGAATTCAAATCCAGCCTCAGACATTAGGGGTATGATCGTGGGCAAATAATTTAATCCTGTTTGCTGAGCCCAGTTTTATTTATCTGTAAAATGAGAAGGAAATGGCAAAACACCTCCAGTATCTTTGCCAAGAAAATCCCAAATGGGGTTAGCAAAGGGTATAGGGGTGTAATGCTATGCACAAGTAGCTTCCCAAAAGAGTGCTACTGTGAACAGCTTTTAAGGTTCTGATAACTCAGTATAGTGAACACTCCAGTTATTCTATTAGAAATCAAGACAAACTTTCACAATAAAATATTCACAATATTACATCTTATCAAAAAAAAGCACAATACAGTATTCACAACAACTTAACATTAGAATGACCACAGAGTTTTCACTACTGTGGCCACAATATTTAGAACAAAGAACAAAAGAATAATCATCTGTTTTCCCTAAGAGGGGGGAGCCTCCTTACTTAATCATTCAGTCATTTCACAATACAATAATCAATCTTCCACTCATGGGCCAATCATAGATTAACTTAATCAGTCACTCATCTAGCAATCAGTCACTGAGTCATTAATCACTAAATATACTTGTTAGAAAATTACACAAACCCTGCACAAACCCCTTGGGACCTAGTAAGCTTCAATTTCATCAAGCATCCAAGAGGAGGTCTTTTCATCATCTTGACCTGGGGTAGTCTCTCAGATTCCTTGGATCCCCTTCCTTGCTCTCAGCTCGTACCTGAATCTACCAAACAGTCACCTGGATTCAGAGACAGACAGCTCCCAGGTTCTGGTCCAGTCCCCTGGGAAGTTCTTGTTACACACTGAAGTTCACAGAGTCGAGCACATCTCAAAACCCTCACAACGTCTATTGCTGGGAGCACAAGGATCAACCAAGCCAGAAAAAACCAAAAGCTTATTCTGGTCATGCTTCTTCAGTCCTCTAGCAGTTCAGCTGGCCCTAGGATCCAGAAGGAATCTCAGCCTTCCAGGAGTCAGCAACTTTAGCCTTCACCAGATTCTGGTCTCAAGAAAAACTCCAACTCAGTTTTCAGTCAGCTTCCAGAAAAACTCTCTCTCTCTCCCTTTCTCTTTCTGTCTCTCTCTCTGTCTTTCTCACCCAGTCTCTCAGCTGGCTTCAGTCTCCATTCTTCCTCCACCAGGAGTCACCAGGATGAAAATTCTTGATTCTGATTCTCTGTACCTGGAACTCTTCTTATATATGTACACACACACACACACACACACACACATACACACACACACACACGTATGCACACTCGAGTTTGCAAACACACAATATTCCTGTCTTAGCCAACCTCCTCTTGCTACATCAGCAAAAGGAGACAAAGTTCACACCTTCTGACTCTTTCACACAGGACACAGAAGTCACACCTTCTGTTTCTTTCACATAGGAGACAGAGTTCACACCCTCTGCCTCTTTCACACCAGAGACAGAGTTCACAACCTCTCCCTCTTTCACAGAAGTACTTAGTCCTTGGTTACTAAGGACCGAGTAGTTGCTAAATTAATTACCATTACAAGTAGGACATGATTGAAACTACTGAACAACAATAACATGGCAGTTAATTGTGATGCCAGGAAACTAAATATTCTTAATTAAGAGTGTATCTCTCTTGAAGTGACTCTAGTTCTTTGAACATGATACAGCCACCTGCTTAACATTCCATACTTCTATTTGAAATCACTGAGTACAACGTACCCTCTGAGTTCTCCAAGAAAAGATTGTCAACCCTTAAGAAGTCTTGAAAAGATACAATCAGGGGGGCAGAGCCAAGATGGCAGCGTAGAAGCAGCAAAGTCCAGCAGCTCCCACACCGCCACCCTAAACACCCATAAAATATGAGCCCAGATAAAGCCTAGGACTCTCAGACTTACAAAAATACAGAGAACACATCTCTCACTGAAGGCAGCTCGGCAGCAGGGGCTCATCGTGGCAGCCGGGAACAGAGGCTGGAACAGCCTGAAGCTACCAGGGGGGAGGGAAGTAGCCTGGCGGAGCTGAGCTAGCACCAGACCCAGTCTGCAGGAGAGATCTACAGCCTCCAGCACCCATCTGCCAAGGTGTGAAGAATGGGAAGGGAGAGGGGCAGCTCCCACAGCAGTGGAGCAGAGACCCGGCCACGCTAGGAGACCTGGAGGAGTGAGCCTTCCAAGTCTCTACTTCAGAGAAAATCTAAAGCACCTGCCTAAGGGAATCTTCAAATCCTCAGAGACTGGTTAGTGAAAGTGAAACTTTGAAATTTAATTTGGGGTTGGTAAAGCACTTTGGCCAATCTGCCCCCGAGGCAAGGAAGCAGTGGGGTAAGGGAACTGCTGGAACCAGCAGCAGCCCTCAACAGGCTGCTTCAGAGCCCCTGGCCTGCGGACTCCACAGGGGGG